>JANHFX010009343.1:0-94793 GCA_027560015.1 Chloroceryle amazona
ATAACCCCCGGCCGACCCCCCCCCCCCCCCCCCCGAAAGCCTTAGCTTTCTGTTGCTGTTAGCTGTGTTTCCAGTATTGCTAGCACTTTTTTTTTTTTTAATGTTTTGGTGCGTTATGACTTTGGTAGACTTAAGAATGAGCTCTTCCTTAAAATTCAGTTTTCTATTAATACAGTTGTTTAGCTGGGTGTTATATTTGTTGTATATCACAAACTGGTTTTATGCACTTGTAAAACACCATTTATGTTGACAAGTAACAGTAGTTCTGTTTAATATTAGTGGTTAGATTGCAGATTTGGTCTTAGAAAACCAAACCTTCCCGGGGCAGTCTTCCAGCCATAGTTACCTAATGCTATGGAGCAGAGTTTGGCATTTTTAGGAAAAAGTGAAATGCAACCTAAAAATTACTGTACCGTTAGTATGTTTCATAGCATGGTAAATGATATTTCTTTCCCACATGATTGCTGAGGCACCTGTTGGGAATTTAATAGGGCTTCTCAGCCTCTTGAAAGTTAGAGGACAACAGATCCAGGTTTATTTTTATAAACAGAAAGTGCTCCAAAGTGCATTTTGCTAATAGATAGATGATACAGTCAGGGGCTTCCTTTCAAAGCAGTAAGCTTGTGTTCTTTATAAATGAAGATAAAAAATAAGTGGTTGATGAATATCAATTAATGAGATACCCATTATGAAATAATATGTCACAAAATAATGAAAATTTGAATACAGGCAGTAAGTTTCACTATGATACCATGTCACATTGTCCTCAGCTTCACTTAAGGCCAAAAAATTCAAATGGAGAGGGCTGCATGCAGTTTACAATCTTCTCAAATAGAGCTTTTCAATATATAAGAGGGGGCTTATAACAAAGAAGATTACTCTTTACCAATGCCTATAGAGACAGGACAGCGGTAACAGTTTTAAACTGAAAGAAGGTAGGTTTAGATTGGGTGTAAGTAAGAGTTTTTTTCTTTATGATGAGAGTGGCGAGACACTGGAAGAAATTGCCCAGAGAAGCTGTGGATGTCTTACTACTGGGAGTGCTGAAGGCCAGGTTGGATGGGGCTTGGAGCAACCAGTTCTAGGGAAAGGTGTCCCTGCCTGTGTCTGGGGGATCATACTAGGTTATTTTTAAAGGTCTCTTCCAACCCAAACCATTTTATGAACATGCTCATTTATGTTGTAGTTTGTCAGGGGAAGACCAGCACAACAGTTTTAATGAGACTGTCTAGTTTTTAATTTTCCGTGGTCCTTTAAGTATATGGGACTGTTAAAAGTACAATTTTGCTGCTGTTGAACTATCAGTTACAGAATCCCAAAATTGTTGCAGAAGATAAATTTATCCCTCGTTCTTTATTGATGTGCTGTAACAGTTCATTAAAGCTTCAAACCACTCAAAAGTAAATTGTTTTGGAATGCAGTGCTTTCGTTGTATGTATTTTGCTTGCATAGTAAAGACCACACCTGCCCAAAACAGTTAATGCCTAAAACTGTTACAAAGACATAAACCATGAATAAAAGATAGGTGTTTTAGTTTCAAACATTGTAATAGTAGTGATATTTTAAGACTGGATATGGGTGTACTCATACGGTGAGGGAGAACAATGGGATTAAGTCCTGTTAATATATACCAGGGAGAATCTCCACCCTTTATTGCATGTGAAGGGGAGCATTGTTACCAAGGATGAGGAAAAGGCTGAGGTACTTAATGCCTTCTTTGCCTCAGTTTTTAATAGTCAGACCAGTTATCCTCATGGTTTTCAGTCCCCTGAGCTGAAAGATAGTGATGGAGATCAGAATAATCCCCTCACAATCCAGGAAATAGTACTGAAGGATCTGCTAAGCTATTGAGCACCCATAAGTCTATGGAGCCAGATGGGATCCACCTGAGGGTGCTGAGGGAGCTGGAGGAGGAACTTGCCAAGCCTCTCTCCATCATTTATCAGCAGTCCTGGTGAACTGGGGAAGTCCTAGATGACTGGAGACTTGCCACTGTGACACCCATCTACAGGAAGGGCAGGAAGGAGGATCCAGGGAACTGCAGGCCTGTCAGGCTGACCTTGGTTCCAGGGAAGATTATGGAACAGTTCATCTTGGGGGTGATCACGCTGCAAGTGCAGGACAACAAGGGGGATCAGGCCCAGCCAACGTGGGTTCAAGAAGGGCAAGTCCTGTTTAACCAACCTCATCTCCTTCTACGACCTGCCTAGTGGATGAGGGAAGAGCAGTGGATGTTGTCTACCTGGACTTCAGTCAGGCATTTGACACCATTTCCCACAGTGTTCTGATGGAGAAGCTGGCAGCTCATGGCTTGGACAGGTGGATGCTTGGCTGGGTTAGAAACTGGCTGGATGGCCGGGCCCAGCAAGTGGTGGTAAATGGAGTTAAGTCCAGCTGGTGACCAGTCACAAGTGGTGTCCCTTAAGGCTCAGTTTTGGGACCAGTCTTGTTTAATATCTTTATCTGTGACCTGGATGAGGGGATTGAATATGCCCTCAGTACCTTTGCAGATGACACGAAATTAAGTGGGAGTGTCAATCTGCTTGAGGGTAGGAAGGCTCTGCAGAGGGATTTGGACAGGTTGGAGTGATGGGCTGAGGTCAGTGGGATGAGGTTTAACAAGGCCAAGTGCTGGGTCATGCACTTTGGTCACAACCACCCCAGGAAACGCTACAGGCTTGAGGAAGAGTGGCTGGAGAGCTGCCTGGCAGAAAGCAACCTGGTGGTGCTGGTGGACAGCCGGCTGAACGTGAGCCAGCAGTGTGCCCAGGTGACCAAGAAGGCCAACGGCATCCTGGCCTGTATCGGAAATGGCGTAGCCAGCAGGAGTAGGGAGCTGATCGTGCCCCTGTACTCGGCACTCATGAGACTGCACCTTGAGTACCGTGTCCAGTTTTGGGCACCACAGAACAAGAAGGACATTGAGGTGCTGGAGCGGGTCCAGAGAAGGGCAGTGAAGCTGGTGCGGGGTCTGGAAAGCCTGCCTGATGAGGAGAGGCTGAGGGAACTGGGGTTGTTTAGTCTAGAGAAGAGGAGACTGAGAGGAGACCTTATTGCTCTCTACAACTACCTAAAAGGAGGTTGTAGTGAGGCTGGTGTTGGTCTCTTCTCCCAAATTATTAATGATAAAACAAGAGGAAATGGCCTCAAGCTGTGTCAGGCGAGGTTTAGATTGGATATCAGGAAGAAATTCTTCACTGAGAGAGTGGTTAGGCCCTGGAACAGGTTGCCCAGGGAGGTGGTGGAGTCATCATCCCTGGAGGTTTTTAAAAAATGAGTAGATGTAGCACTTGAGGCAATGGTCTAATGGATAGAGAGGTGTTAGGATGAAGGTTGGACTTGATGATCCTAGAGGTCCTTTACAACCCTAATGATTCTACATCAGAGAGAAAGCACCATGACAAACAGGAGTCCGGTTAAAGTACTGGATGATTCTGGTTTGTCCTCAGTCATCCAGTATCAGTGCCACCATTGTGCTGGTACTGTCATAAGAGTCATAAGTGGCTCCTCATAGAGGTATCAGAAAAGGTGTCTGCTCTGAGGGATGTGTAGCTTGAGTCCCAGTGGCCCACTGGGTATTGCATGTAGAAGACAAAGCCACCAGTATGCATTCTGGAGTGTTGTGGGGATGGGGCCCCTCCTGGTGTCACATCCCCATGGGCACTGCTGATCTAACAGGTTGAGGAGTCCAAGAAGGAATGAAGGACAGCACTGTTTGTTGTAGGAGTCGTCTCCATCCTGTTGTGTCCTCAGCAGCTTTTGGCTTTCCCACTTCAATTCCCTCCAAAGCTTCTGGTGATGAGGAGGTCATGCAGCCCAGGGTAATAAAGCAGTGCGCTTGTCTCAGCCTCTTGCTACTTTACAGCCAGGGAAGCATTTGTGATGAAGTGCCAGTAGGTGCCACTAACTACTGTAGAGAGGATAAATTGTTCATCTGTGGTTTTGTAGGTCTTACTCAGAGAAAGCTGCTTTGGCTCAGTTTGTGAAGGGCTACACTTCTGGCATCAGAAGGCCCCAAGCTCTGTCCCCAAAGACTTTGCAGTTTTGCGTGGCTGATGTGTTGTGTTGGTGATAATCCCAGGATGTTGTCTGGGAGGGCTACTCCATGCTCACAGAGCAGAGTCCATACGCCTCCTTGTCTGGTGCGTAGACTCAATGCTCATTCACATGGATTCAGCTCTGGTTTGTGAGGAGGTGGGATCTGTGAACATCCCAGTTCAAAAGGCACTACGGCAGCAAGTGCAAGAGTCATGTGCAGCAAGCCTGGCCATAGCATCTGTGTTGTTGCTCTGACAAGTTCGCTTACCTTGTCTGCCAATCTGGGAGCAAATGGAAGTGGCTTAGAGGCAGAATCCCCTGGGTGAGCTTGTCTAGCTTCAATCTGATAATTTTTCATGTGTGGAAAAGCCAGCAGATCAATATAGGGTACATGAGGTCAAGCTCCTCCATCATGGAAAGTCTGAGGACCTCTGGTTTCCTGGACTTGCACACTCGTATGTCATAGCTGTCTCCTCTGACCTTCATCTTCCAAGAAAAACTTTCACTCTTTGTCCTGACAGTGCGAGGAAGGGCAAAACATTGCTCTCTCTAATTTTGTTCCTATTTGCTTTATCTCTTTCACCCCTTCTACTCCCCTGGGTGAAAAATAGAACACATCTGATGGATGGCCAGCAGCTAATTTGTGTAGGGTATTTTGTTTTTAAAATCCTTCCATGCCTCCAGCCTGGATTACATATTACCCAAGGGGGTGTTTTCTGTTATTTAACAGCCAAGTCTTGAAGAGGGCTCACAGAAGCCTTACTCATTTGTTTATCCAGGAAATAAATTGAAGTAACCCGCCAAATTATTTTTGATGCAAATGAAATTAGATTTTTAAAATAAAATTCTTATTAGCTCTTTCTCTCCTGTACCTTCTATCCTCTCTGCAGCTTATAAATTCCTGATAAAATCTCTTCTTTCCTTGCATTTTGAAGGCTTGTAAGAGAGACACAACTATCTTGTCTTTTATTTCCATTTGAAGGCCTCTGTAAAATTGCATGTTACAATATATGGTGGTGTTCTTGTATAAATGTTTATCATCTGCTTTATGGACCTTGACACCATCCAGTCCTCATATTTCCTGAAAATAGGTGTTGAAATTAAATTGCCTGCAAACACTTCTTTATTTTTTGAAGATTTTTTTAAGGAAAATACTTTGCATTGGCTTAATTTTTGTGATGCTATTATTTTTCTTTCATATTCAGATGGCATAAACCAGTATCTCTGTTCCTCCCTACTTACAGCTTTCAGTCTCTTGCAGGGGGAAGTGGAATGGAGGCAGACAGCAGGAGGAGGCAGGGGAGGTTGTATGACTCTTGCTTTGTCTGTGTAGCAGGGTGTTGTCCGTGAAAAGTCAGTAGCCATCTACTCACCGGGAATGATGTGCACCCTTCTCACTGTGTGAAACAGCTCATGTCACCCCGTTCAGCGGGCACTAAACAACACGGTGTGGGCTCCATCTCGTGTCGTACGCTGCAAGCTAAACAAAAGGCCTCCGGGTCCCAACTATGCCAGAGATGTATCTATAAGGACTTTTTAAGGATGTGCAGTGAATGGGAATGAAATCTGCTTAACTCTGCAGGGAGCTGGGCAGCTCCCTGCTCCTGCTGTTGTCTGCTCCTGTCTTTTGAACTGCCTTATGGCATAAAGGTCTCTAAATGTCACTGTTCTTGCTCAGGCAGGGAAACTCTAGTTTATTACAATCTAAATAGGAGGAAATATCTTCAAAGTGCTCAAAAAACATACTCTTTTTTTTATCATTATTTATTTTCTTCAGCTCTCTAATTGGATATGAGACACTCCAATGTTTATACTAGGTTTCTCTTCCCTCAAATGGGTCTGCAGGTGTTTTTGTAGATTTTTGATTAAAAATATGAGGATTTTTGCTGAATTCCTTGCTTAGACAAGAGCATGTTTGTTGGTCGAGACACTTGACTGAGAGTAAGACAGTTGGATTTTACTCCAGAATTTACCCACGCTTTGTTCTTAAATGCATTGTTTTCCAGACAGAGTTCAACCCTGCAGTATGTAACAGGAATTTCACCATATTGAAAACTCACTCATACTGTAGCCAGGTTTCGTGCTGCCTTGTCATTTTCTGATCTGCCAGCTAGGGATAAGAGTACTTGCCCATTAATGGAGAAATGTTCCAAATTACCATCCCAAGAATTAGAGATGGGAAAGTCACCGTGTGATACAGGAATTGACTAAAGAAGCAAGATTTTTCTTTTCTTGAGCAGAAATTGTTTTTTCAATTACCTTCAGATTTTTGAATCATAAGATTTCATTTTTGCAACCCCCTGCCCACTTATATAGCTATAGATCTTGCCTATCCATTGACTTCTGAGAATTAGGGCTTCAAATAAAGCAGAACAGAACAAGTGAAGTTGTGAGACTTGAGATAAAATCAAGAGAGATGATAACATTGATGTTGTAGATACAGGGCTTCATTTGTTAGCATCTGTAAACTGTTTTGCTAGCCTCGTATGGCACGAGCTATAGAAAGAAACTTTACTGTGCAATGTGCATCACCAAATGACACACCACATGTCTCTTCAAAGGGGGTGTGAAGTAGTGTGAGGCATCTATGTATTTCCATCTTGGTTCACTAATGATCCCTGAGCAGGTGCTCATCTGCTAGGCTGCCTGCACACAGACTTTGTTGCCAGACTAACTCTGTGTTCTGCTCTTGTGTTTTTAATGTATTGTTTGCAACAAGGTGTAAGATTTCTCAAAAAAGAAATAGGACTAAGATAAATAGTCTTTGTTGCTATTTTAAGTATTAAATTAAAATCTGAAGCCAAGATGTGTAACAGTGATTTTCAGCATTGTAACACTCTATAGGTGCAGACTGTAACCTGGGATATATCTCCCCAGTTCTACTACCACCAGTGAGATTTTCACAGTTAAAATTGTCTATTGACCAGTAAGAGTCTTCTTTGCACTCACAGTGACACTAATTCCTGTAATTCCTAGTGTGAAAATCTTCTTGAGATGTTTTGCCCATTCCATGACTGAAGTATTTGTGAGCCCATACTTCCTGCATGTGAATTTTGGGAGTGTCACAAGGAAGCTTGTCTGTTATCTTCTGAGCAAAAGGCTATGTGGAAGGGCAATGAGCAATAGGCTTCAAAAATCTTTGAGCCAGGCATTTTTTCTGGGCTACGACTGCTGCAGTTCATACAGAAGTGGTCACACTAGCTTGGAATAGTCAGATAGGGTCTTCCTAGCATGGCATCTGCCTGGATGTCAGTGTGAAATGCAAAGCCTACCCAAGAGGCTGAGTAAACATTTTTTAGTTAACCCATACTGAGCTACGGTAGGTAGGTGGTAGCATTACCCAAGTTAGATAGATCTACACAAATGTGGATATACCAGGCTCTTAAGTAAGGAAACTGTCTTGTATGGATGTGCACAGGTAACTTGGGAGAATTCCTTATATGACTGTAGCCTGGAATATGGTATCAGCAGAGAATAAAAATCTCTTTCCCTCGACTCTTTCAAAAAGGAGAGCTTCCAGAGTTCACCCTCCCATCCCCTCTAGTACTCTGTTCATTTTAATGCCAGCTCTCTTCTTGCCAAAAATCCCATCTGCTCATCAGTGGCATTCCAGAGCAGGAGGTGCTCTGGGGACTTGGTGCTGATTAATAGCCTCAACATCATTCATGAGCCTGTGTGTGGAAGGAGTAGGAGAGGGAGACGGTGACAATCAGAGCTGAACTAGCAACATCTAGGAGGCTTCTCTCTAAGGGCCAGTGATCACTGCATGCCTTTTCCCTAGGTAATACATGTTTCATGATTGTTTCCTCAAATACAGTTTTTTCTCTAGTCCATATGGAAGCAAGGGAGCTTCTGCCTGGGTCAGAGACAGGCTTCAGAGTCAGAACAGCTTCCATGGAAATCACTCTCCCTTTTATTATGCTCGTTTTCATGCCATTATTCCTAAATATTTACTTAAGTGCACATGGTAGGAAAAAATAATGCAGATAGTTGCACACTGGTAGTTGTGATCCTGGCATTCAAAGGATAACTTATGCTCATACCTTTCTGATTTTCCTTACCTAGCTAGCCTAGTTAAGTTTTCCGGTCTTCCCTGTTAAGAACTATTACCTAATCTAATTTATCTTTCCTTAATCATGCTATTGAACAGCCCCCAATTACCAGCTTTCTGGAGGATGAAGAGCTTTATACCTGAGTATAACAGCTTTGTCACTCTATCATCCTGTTTTCTATCTTTGCCTTTTTCCCATCTCAGCTCCATTTTCTGTACCACCTCTTCCCTTTCTGTCTCCTCACATTCCTCCCCCTCATCTGAATGAGGTGTGGGGAGAGGTCTTGTTCAGCCATGTCAGTATGCTTGTGACAAGACACGTGAGAGCTTGGCCCCACAATCTGGAGGCTTAGATGGAAGGAAAGGCGCAGAGGGAAGTAGAACCAAAGAGGTTTGGTCCCCTCAACCTCTCCAGATAAATCCATGCCTGCCTTCTACCATGTTTTCCCTGAATGCCACCTGCAAGTGTTACTTTCTGTGCTTTCTCTTTATTGATGCTCCTTTCTCCATCGGTTCTGTCTCCATTAACAGTTCTTTCCCCCTGCTTTTAATTCTTTTCATCTTGTCTCTATTCTTGATTTCCTCCCCTTGGGGTCACCTGCTCAGCTTCCCTCTCTCCCATCTGCTCCCACTCCCCCCCTACTTTCCCCCAACCCCCCCTTACCTTCCTGTCAGACTTCAAAAGTTACCTGCCCTTTTGGGTTCTTTGTTCTGTAACAATTTAATTTTCCATTTGCTCCAGGAAAAATATAATTGGGTACAATGCAGGGAAATTTGAAGGGACAGAATCTTACTTCATTACCTATATTTATTGTAGGACATACATGTACAACATGGGGGAGGAAGAGCTACCAAATTGGGTTAATGGTCTCTTCTGCTTCTGAAACAACTCTTTAAAAGTATAGATCTAGAAAAAGATTATCTTGCTTGGAATGGTAGATCTTTATTGCCTCTTCACTGGAGGTGACTGGGATGAGTTGGAGGACAAGATTTGGCAAGTTCCGAGTTGAGTCATGTTGTTCTGAAAGGTTGTGGCGGAGGTGTGTGTAATCAGCAGATCAGCACAGATTATGCATTATTAATTAATGAACATGCCCCTTGACATGGTAGAAGTAAGCTGTCCCCATCTGCTGGAAATAGCTGGTGAACACAGGATGAAGGCTGTCGCTGGCTGCATGGGTGTTTGCCTGTATCTCTGGCTGTTGACAACAACTTTTGCTGACATCATAGCTGCTAGAGCATGCATCGTGCCTTGCCTTAAAATGAAGAGAGAAAAGTAAAATGAGGGGGAAATTGCTACAAAACACTACACGTATAGATTGGTCTGGCTCCTTTCACACGTGATCCAGCCTGAACACTGTCTCTCTTGTCCTCTTCTCCCACACTTACTCATCACTGGTGCCATTTTTTTTTCAGAAAGGTGCATTTAATAGAGAAATCACTGCTACTGTTTATATTCACCACTTTCTCTGAGACATAAAAATGAACTTGGAATGGATGTCTTGCAAATCTTATAAGGAGCACCTGAGGGAACTGGGGTTGTTCAGTCTGGAGAAAAGGAGGCTGAGGGGAGACCTTATCACTCTCTACAAATACCTAAAAGGAGGTTGTAGCCACGTTGTGTCAGTCTTTTTTCCCAAGTAGCAACTGATAGGACAAGAGGAAATGGCCTTAAGTTGTGCCATGGGAGCTTTAAATTGAATATTAGGAAAAAAATACTCACCAAAAGGGTTACAAAGCATTGGAACAGGCTGCCCAGGGAAGTGGTGGATTCACCATCCCTGGAGGTATTTTAAAGACGTGTAGATGTGGCATTTAGGGGCAGGGTTTAGTGGTGGATTTGGCAGAGTTAGGTTTATGCTTGGACTTGGTGATCTTAAAGGCCTTTTCCAGTTTAAATGGTTCTTTGACTGTGTGTATCTCTGGGCTTACGCATGTATGTGCTTCTGTGTGTGTCCACTGCTTGTGAGGCAAATCTTTAGTGTCCTACCCTCCTTCCTTCCTTTGAGCTATTTTCCAACCACTGCGTTTCCTTGGCACCCTTGTTCTTCTTAACTAAGACTAACATTTCCTATACAAACTTAACAAAAATTAATTAAGAGAAAGAAAGTTGTATCCGTGTTCCAAATCAGGTACATGTTAATTTAACAGATTGTATATGACCTCAGAGTAGAGGCATCCATGACTCTCAGTTTCTTCTTACTGTTTTGTTTTCTAAAGTATCTCCAATGCAATTTATTTAGGGCAGAAACCCCATGAGTACATAATAAAGTCACAATCAGAGGTTAATATACAATTGCAGAAGAGTCACTTGGTTTTGACCAGTAAGGCTATGGTAGGAATAGCCCACAGATGTATGCACCAGCCAGGATCAGAAAATGGTAATGACCTCCTCATTGTGCAAAAATCAGATTTCCAGAATTCCTTATAAATCCTGTAAATGAATGCTGATCAGATTCAGGCTGGACAGGGCCAAGAAAGAAGATAAGCTCCAGGCTTGGGGGTCTGTTATTGGGATGTCCTCTCCCAGCATCCCCAGTTACGTCCTTAAAAAAATAATCTCTAAAGTCCTGATGTTCTCACTTGTCAGAGACAAGTGAAAAGGAGTATAGCTTAGAGTCTGGGCACAGGAACCAAATCAAAACACTCCTGGACAAGGGGCTATATTGATTTGCTAGCCCACGGGCCATTTTAAAGTTGCTTTACACAGGTTAAGTAAAAAAAAAAACATACAACAAAATAAAAAAAAAAACCACCAAACAAACACAATCAACCAAACAAAAAAACCCCAAAACAACAAAAAACACCAAACCAAAAAACACACTGTCCTGATAATCTTTTGTAATTTACATCTCCTTTTCTTCATGAAAATGTCCAGTCTGGAAATGCCTTGTTTTTTCTTTCTGTAGATACATTTTGTACTTCATAAGAGGTTTGATTCTTCACACACCAGGTACTGTGCAGCAAATACTCTGTAGACCATAAGAGCTGAAGGGGATTTCTCCACTGAGCTCTCCACAAGCCAGGATCTGCAGTTTTGGAGGCTGTAGGCCCCAAACATTTTGTGAATATCTAAAAGGCTTGATACAGTCAGCATGTAGGCATGTCAACATACCATGTTACTCTCACTGCCAAAAGAACAAGTGAAAATCATTCCTATGCACTAGTTGTGCAACGGTTTGAGATGTGCCACACATAGAAAGCCTTGATTATTCACAGAACTGTTGTTAGCCTATACTGTAGGTTCATGTTTGCCTCCTCCTTCCTTAATTTTATTGAAATACCCATCTTCTGCCTGTCATTCTGTCTCCTATTGTGCTTCTGGTGTACTTTGTATGGTAGAGAAGCTTTGAATATGAACTGTAACACTGGATAAGCAGCACTGCACTCAGCTTCGCTCCATATTCGATGATTTAAGTCCCATGTCTTCATAAGCAGCAGATAAACCCATGGAGACCCCAAATCCCGCTGGCTGAAGAAGGCAGCACTGATCCCCTCCTGAAAAGGAGGCTGCACATCCCTGTTTTGGCAGAGGCAATTTGCTGTATACATCCCTGTAGAGCTGAATAACTGATGCTTCAGCAGCCAGACGGACAAGGGGGTGTGTGTGCACATGTGCTCCCTTCCGAGACTTGACAGTCTGTGCTGTCAGGAGATTAAATTATACTAGTGGAAAATGGTGTGAGGGAAATAGCCTGAGACAGATTTCTCAGATATTGACCAGTTTTCTTCAAGATCTGTTAGTGTTAATTCTCTGTTCTTTCACTCCAGTGTTTTCCTCAGTAGCAGTTAGGTGCAAAATGTAATGAAGTCAGCATTTTGGGGGGGGCCATGTCCAGAGCGTTTTCTGTGAAAGGCAAGTCTCTTAGATTAGTCCCCAGCTCAGGAGAGGTGTTAGGGTTCTGTCTTCTAGAAATGCTGAGCACTCTGAAACACAGGAGAAATCAATGGGAGCTGTGGGGCTTCAGCTTGTCTGCAAATTCTGGCCCTCAATGTACTGCTGATTTAGCAAAGATTTTTTTTTTTTTAATCTGTCTGCTAGTAAATGAGGTGGCTTTTCCACCTTTCTTGCTTTTTATCCAGTTTCTGCCATTTTTCTGCCCGCATGCAGAAAGCTGTTTTTGAGGCTATCTTGACAGACACCCCAACTGAGACAAGTATTTGATATGGAATAATTGATTCTTTCAAAGTGCCCCTTCTCTTTTCCTGTTGACTACAGCACAAACATACATCAGGTTTAGACAAGGACCTACCCTAAAGTCATCTGAAGTTAGGGGCAATAAATCCTGCCCAATCTTTTCTCTGCCCATCCATTTCATGGCCTGGAGCACTTTGTAGCCCCCTGACAGGATCTTGCATTAGGTCCCCAAAGATGATGAACACCTGGTGATGGAGGGTGCTGGGGTTTATTCCAGTTTCCTTATGCCTGTGGGACCTGAAATTACTTGTCTGCAGAACAATGTGCCACACTGGAGGCTCCCCTATGGGACTGTCTGGGTGTCTAAATGGGCTGGCTGGTTCCCATTATGGCTCTGTGGCTACAGAAATACCTTCAATGATGGTCTCATGCGCTTCTTTGGGTATAGGTTGTGGAGAATGAATTGAGTGGGGGTAGCGGGCAAAAATGGAAAATAGAAGAATAAGGAAAAGAAGGAAAGTATAGAATAGAAAAAAATGGGGAAGAGAGGCAAGATGGAGGGAGAAAAAAAGAGACGCGAAGAAAAAGAGTGAAGGTAGGAGTAAGAAAGATGGAAGTGGGATACAGAGATCAGGGAAGGGGATGAGGAAGGTAAATGGAGGGGAGTATATGAGGGAAACTGAAGAAGGGAGAAAATGGGAACCTGACAAGAGTACAGGAGAGATGCTTATTAAGAGTTAATTTTCTTCCCAGTGGAATAGTCCTGTTAGGAAAAAAATGTCATCTAACAGACAGTATGTCAGCTTGAAATAACACACAAAAATTAATATTACACTGTGTATTATATGCTAAATTCCATCCCCTGGGGGACATCATCTGGTGGAAACAAACTTTGGGTTTGTCAGAACGAGGCTTTCTCTTTGAAGGTAAATTGTTCTGCCTTTGTGTCACGTACCTGGCAGTGATTCCTAAGCTGACAAAAGCTCACACTGGGGAGAGATAGAGGTGTGAGGTCTTTCCTCTTCCCATGTTTGTGTGCTGGAGTGGGAGGGAAGCAGAGGGGCAAGGGCCCAGGGAGTGAATCTGTGCAGATTAATGCTTCTAAAGAGAAACATCTATAAGGGATTGGTAAGAATAGGAGGAACTGTATAAGACAAAATAAAAGATAATGGAGAAGTATAACCAGTGAGCAAGGAGCTAAAAGAGAGGGATCTCTTTTTCCCTTCCTATCTTTTAATCTGGCAGTTCCCCTCTGATGTTTGTTTCACTCCTCTGACTTCCCTGGTATGTATTTATGTTCAGCTCCCTCTGTACTCTCTTTTTGCCTCTGTTTCCCCATGTTCTGCTACAGCCAAAATGCCTTTTCCAAGGCCTTTTCCTTTACATATCCTTCCTGCCTTTTGACAGTCTCCCTATATATAACCAGTGTCTCCCTTACTCCCTCTTTCTCTCACACTTCACTTTCCTACCCATCTGTGCAGTTTTTCTGGACTTGTCTTCATTGTCTAGCTACTACAGGTTCTTGATCTGGTATTTTCCATAGCCAGGGTCCCACTTTAGACATATATTTATATGTACACACACATATATATAAAAAGTATCTAAATGTGTATATCATAATAATGTTGTATATGTAAGTTTATATAGAAAACTTATTCTTAACCAGACCTAGTTAATCTGTCCTTGGACATAAGATGAAGCCTTGGTGTTGTTCTTACTGTAGCTGATGAACTGCCTGCTTTGATGTGAGGATTCAGGCTGAAAGACATGATTGCATTTTTCCAGTGCCTTCACACAATACTCCTTTTATGCCCAGAAACTGCCCATGACTTGGTAGGATGGAGTCACAGGAGTGGCTTGGTTTACTTTGGCACTAACATCATGAGATAGGACTCCCAAAACCCAGCTGACCTGTGCTGATGAGTTTGATAGCAGCACAAAGGTTGTCAAGCAGATCTAGCAGAACAGGAGAGGGCAGCGTGAGTAGTTGTGATGAACCATAACAGCTTCAGACACTCACTGTAGCCCAGCTCCTCTCTCTTGCCCACCCCTCTTCACCCTAAACTTTTCTTTGCCCTCATGCCCAACAACTGGTGTAACTCTTCTCTATGCTTCACATCAGATAACATTTTAGCATATGTGACTGGGTGTCTTGATGCTTTATACCTGGAATTATACTTATCAAAACTTCATGTAGATAGCTTAATTTGTATCTGAGGTGATTATATTTACTGTATGTAGACACAGGTTGTTTCTAGGCATATAAGAAACATAAATTACATCTATGCCCACTCCTTGGCCAATTTACTTTGTTGGGGTCTTAATATAGGTGTGAAGCAGGACTATAAATACTGAATATTCTACTCTGGTCTTCTAAGGAAACACTGTTTACATACTAACACTGAGAGAGAGTTAGCACCTCTTCCTCTTAAGGAAGTCTGAACCTCTTTGCCAAAATGGTTAGAGAACCTCCTGTGGAGAAGGGTGTGGTAGGAACCACAGCTTCTTGAACATCAGAAGGTCTCTTTGGGAAAGTTGCCCTGACACATAGCCCTGTTGCTGGCCCAGGGCCCATTAGTTCCTCTGGTTATGGGACCATGCACTGATGTCTGGCTGAGTTCTCTGCTGTGGGGCTGCCTCATGGTTCCTGTTTCCCAGTTACCTGCTTAAGGTGGCCCATGCTCTCAATGCCTTTCCAAAGGCTACACTGCTGTGAGGGTACAGATTCAGTCATGACAATAGCAGTGCCTTCTATGCCTTCCCACCACAATTCTTTCTTGCCCAAAACAAAAGCCAAGCTCAAGTTTTGTTATGTTATGGCAAAAAAAAGTTGGTTTACCTCAGCTCTAAGACCTAAGCTGGTCAGTTACAGAGGATCAGTGTTTTCACAGAGCCAGCAGTTTTTCTGGAAGCCCACAGAGACCAGAACTGTGGGGACTACTGATTTTGCAGGTAGCATCTTTACTGACACCAACAACCCAGTGGCTTATAGCATAGTCAGCCAAGTGTACACAGAAAAAAAATTCTGAGTTTGAAAATTTCGCCTTTTCCTTTTTATTTATTTAATTATTTATTTGCTACCCTTTTGGCTCATTGAAAAGCCTTCTTTTGCAAAGTCAGAGATCTTACGGGCAGAAGAGTCATGACATCGTATAGAGGGATCTTCCGTTGAACAAAGACTATTTCATTTCATTGTCTTCCAGTAGTATGGAGGCTGATAATTTGTGTTTGGTGAAAGACTGTCTTCCAAAATGGCACCTACTCTTGATGTGACGAGACAGATAAATGGAGAAGTTACTGCTTCTCTTGGTAGTTTGTTCCAGTAGTTAAACACTTGCAGAGTAATATGTGCCTCATTTCTAGTCTGAAGGTGTCTTTCTTCACTTTCCAGACTTGCAGTCTCCTATTTTTCTATAGCTGTGCTTAACCACGGTAAACCTTAATTTTCTTCAAGGTCCCTGCTTTCCCAGGTGCAGTTTCCTGCATTGTAGATGTGGTCTGCATTCCTTGGTCCTTGACATATTACTCTGTATTTGGCTGATTAAAATATATTTAGCTTGAACAGGTATAATTTAGAAGTGATCCACTTTATTTCATACATCTGCACCTCTACCAGTCTCTGCAAACATCACCTCAAGTATTTTGCATCTATTTCCACCTCAGTGATGAGATGTAAAATCATGTTCTGTTTACTCATGATCTATGCAGAACCTCGCACAAAATCCTCCTACTGAATGATGGTTCCTCATTCATTGTTCCTTTTTGACATTCGTCAGACAGTCCTCAATCCATTTAATAGGTACTTTATTGTTAATGTATAATGCAATTTAAATCACAATGATATGAGGTAATAAGTCACAAATTCTACAAAGGCCAAAATTTATGTAGGTCTTCATTCACTTTTATCAACCAAGTTTGTAATTAAATTAGAGTATAAAACTTATTGCTTTATAAAGACTTTATCCCCACAAGTCCTATGTTTCTTGCCATGATTTTTTTTGATACCAATTAATTCTTTAAGTATTTAATACTGACTCAGCATTTCTGTCATCTTTCTTGGGAGTATTGTCAACCTAAGGACTTTTCCTTCTTCTCCTGCCCTTTTTGACTATTGACTCAACATCAGGAGTCTTCCAGTCATACCGAGTTCCTCAGTGTTCTATAATCTCTGCAAACGTTACACCAAGAGGCCGGTCTGTAAGGACACTGGCTGGCTGTAAGCCAGCTTTTAAAGAACTGTAGCTACAGTAATGGTTATAAGACATTTTGCTACCTTGCCATTAATAATTTTACCATTTTTAAAGTGTTATACGAACACTTTCACTTTTCTTCAGATTTCTGTTCCCAGAGTGTTTTCAGACGCTTATATTTTGTCATTCTTCACTGTGTCAGCCAGACATTTTCCCCGTGTGTTTTCAGCTTCCCTTAACCAGCTACTTATGCCCTATAACTTCCATTTATGTTGACTGCTACCTGTTACCACTCCTTTAGATTTTGCCATATGTTGCTTTTATTTCTAATTACAGATTTATTTGTCATCAAGCCAAGCACTGCTTTCTTATCCAAGGTTGTAAGCTTTCTTGCCTGAGAGACTAGCATTTTTGACTAGTTAATTAACTCTTCTTGTATAAAGTACTTCCACTTTTCAGAGATGCTTTGTTTCCAATTATTGGTCCCTCTCAGTTTCACTCAAGTTTTCTTCAAATCCTTTCTCTTGAAACCTTAAAAGTATTTGTAGGTATCTGTGTACTTTGTATACATGTGGGGCATGCAGACGTAAGTATTAGTAGTAGGTGCTGACCTTTTTGTTGCCCTTATTGATTGTAATCTGGTCATGATAGTGGGTTTCCAGGCAACTGTCATTTTTCAATCCAGTGAAAATTTATCTTCTCATAGGAAGAGGAGAAAGAAAAAGAAACTCTTAATTTAACTTTTCTCCATCATTTCTTGTTTGCATGGTTTGCATTCTCCCATCCAGGATGGGGTTTGTTCATCTGAACATGGGTTCTCTCAGTCTTTAAAATAATTTTTGTTCCCCTCAGTGTTTCCCATCTTCTAACAATTGCTCTTTCTGAAACTGACACCCCTGATTTCTTTCTTCCAGTCACACCCTTCAAAATTTTTTTTGCTACATTCTTCCCCATGCATGGATCTCATGCATTGCTATAATGGAATTATAATATTTCAAGTGTTCTTCTTTGCTCTTTTTTTCATACATCTTGATATTTAATTTGTCCCGAGGATTGCCTCTGTTGCACACTGAACTGCCCATTGAGCTCACAGATAATTTAGAAGCCAGTAACGCCTGTGATGAGTTCAGATGTTTTCTTCTGGTACATGGCATTTTTCAGCACTAAGTTTCATTTCTTATCTTTGTGCTCATTCATGTATCTTTGCCAGGTTCAGCCGAAAGTCTTTATCATCTTCTTCACCCTTGATTAAACAAAATAAATGACACTGTTTGGAGGTTTAATCACCTCCCTCTTCACTCCTTTTCATAGGTCCCTGCTAAACATGTTTATATAAAGTACTAAACAAATATCACAAATCTCAGATCTTTTGCTGTGCAATGTTCTTGCTGCTTCAAAGACAGAAAAGAAAGAATTTGAGATTCATAAACCATAATTCGGAGCAATGTAAACTCTGTTTTAAAATCTGGAGTTAGAAACCATTCTGCTGATGTGTTGTTCACTGTCTGGACAGTGCTGAAATCATTTTCTCTTAAGTCACTAAAAGCCTCTGTCATCTTCATTTTCCCTTGGGAGAGATGTCCTCCTTTCTCCCAACAGTTAATTTCAGTGCAGTTTTGATAACAATGAGATAAACAGTGTCAGATCAACTAAGAGCACTTTCCTTAATAATAAACTGAATAGACATTCTCACAGGAGGTCATCAAATATCGATTTGTCATTATGGACAATACGGACCTCTTGGTTACCTGACTTCAGCAAAGTCATATTAAGATAATGGGAGTAGAATTTAGCTAAAGGTGCAGTTTTTATTTTCACATGTGGCTGCCATCAGCTAAGTGATGAGTAAGGAGCATGCTTGAAAAAGTCCTGATTATCTGTGGTGCAGTGATCAGCTAAGTGGCTCTAGAGTGATGGATGTCACCCTTTGCTGGGACTGTGAATTGTCATTCAGACAGGAAAGCACTTGCTTGTAGTCTTCATTCTTTCCTTGCTTGGATTTATTTGGGCGATTGTCAGCAGGACACTTTTTGGATCTGAAATTGTGTCTGCAGAGGGCTTTCTCTGCTGAAAGCCATGACGTGTATTCAGTCAATCACTGTTAAAAACAAAGGCCGTATATGTAAGCTAGGCCTCACAGCTCAGCATAACTGACATTAAAAGGAACTTCTAAAATGGTTAATTTGTGAGGAGTGGGCTGTTTATGGGAATGAAGCCCTTGGGCAAATAAATAGTCTGTGGAGCATCACTGTTGTTTGCTCCCCACACAGGATGGGGAAAGATAAGGAAAGTGAGAAAAGTGCCCCCTGCCACACCTCTGCCAGCTTTCAGTTGCAGTCAGGCAGTAAGTCCACGCATGTATCAGTTCTAATGAGCTGATAAACAAATCCATCAAATTTGCCAAGTCTGTGGGAATCCCAGGCTGTCTAATGGTAGATGGAGGTAGGGGTTACAACAGGATGGCATTTACTATAGCTGGGAGCTGAAATGTAATAATAATATAGTAATAAATATGTTGCTGCTCCAGCAGAGAGAGCAGAACTATCTGAGACTGCATGAAATTTGGGTATAAAAGGGGCAGCAGTGGGAAACCTGAAGGATATTTAGCATAAGGCAGCAGGAGATATCCAGGAGCTTGGCAAATGGAGGAGGTTACAGTCTGTGAAGCACAGTAGTCCAAAACTCAGATCATACATTCTATTTAAAATGAAAATGATGCATGTTTTGGAAGATGTTATAATTTTTTCATGTTGTTTAGTAACTGGATGAAGTATTTGATATCCTCTTTAATTTACCATCTGCTGAACATGAAAGCATGTACACACATGTTGTACCAAACAGTCTCTTTTTTGCTTTCAAGGGGAATTAATTGTGATTCAGGGGCATTTTAGGTGATGTTGTATCACCTTAAAATTTTTGTAATATGTGCTTTAAACTATGAATTGTTTGCATACCAAATCTGTAGACTGTGTGGCAAAACCTGAACTGATGCTCATCTGTGTCAGAACTAAAGTCACACCATACGTGGCCACTGTGAGGGTCTTTGATTCAAGAGCATTTGGCATCAAAGTTGTTTTGACCTTGTCTCTAAATATGTGTACACTTAAACACAGGCATAAACAGCTGAGGAGAGATGTGACGTGAGTGTGCAACGCTCGGTAAGGCTGACAGGAAGTATCAGCAGCAGCTCCTGTATGCACAGAATTGTGGAGACAATTTCACTGATATGAGCAAACTCAGGTTGATGACTCGGTTGAGAAGATAGAGAAAAAGAGGAACGGACACTGTGACATTTCAATTATATCAGTGTTTAAAAATAAATGTTTAAGAAAATAGATGGAAAAGGATAGGGAAAACAAAAATAAAACAAAGAGAAGTCCCCAGGAGCCCCATGGCGTTAATCTAACCTTCATCATGACTGAAAACTGCACAGGCAGGTGAGCAGAATTATTGATGTTTGAAGTAATTACTTCAGCAGGCACTGCTATCAAAATTCATAGTGATTGATTTCCCACTAGTCAGCTTATCTCTCTGAGAACAAGTTCACTGGAAAGCAGCTTATAACCCTTTCCTAATAAGCCATGGCACATCAGTGGAGAAAATGGCATGAGGCTCATTTTGTTTTGCATTCACTGCTGTTAAAGGTTGAGTCATTCAAATTTTTAAGATGCCAGGCTCTTTTCTTCTCCAGACAGCCTAGGAATACAGAAATCTGCACTCCCCAAGCAACATACCCTTGTCCTCCTGGGTACAGTGTGAACTGAAGGAGACTTTCAAGATTAATTTCTTTCAGTAACAACAGGGGAAAGTCCTGTCTGAACACATAGAGAGACCAGAACTTTATTTTGAAAGGTGGGTTTCAAATATGGAATCATGTCTGCAAGGCTGACTGAGAACTGGTTAAATCAGAACACTGGAGGGTATCTTTGGGGTGCTTACCCTCAAGCCACACCAATGATGTTACTGTATATGCACTGAGCAGCATCAGCTTAAATCCCTGTTCCATAAGCTGTGGATCCAGCTCTGAATCTGGAGTAAAGTCTTTAAGGTCAGGCTGGATGAAGAAAGAGGCTCTGCTGGGACCGTTGTCACTAGAAGACACAATCCATGTCATCACAGCTGCGGCAAAGGCCCACAGTGCTGTGACGAGAATGGGATTCATATCTCTCATGTCCTGAGTGAGGTTAGGGAACAAGGAGTTACTCTCTGTGACATTACGTCAAATATTCAGGCAAACACAGCTTCCACCCCACCTCTGGATATGGGTGAATGCTTTACAGAGAAAGCCTGCCAAGCCAGAGCGGGAAGGGCTCTCTTTTTCCCCCATACATTTTTTAGAATAGTTTTGGGCTGGAAAATAGCAAAGACATGGAGCTCTAGCACTAGTTCAGCATCCAGAAGAGCTTGGACCTTTACCTTTGCTTCTCCTGCCTCTCTTGATTGGCAGATAGATCTTTGTCAGGAGAACTCCTGCAGGTCAAAGCACGGGAAAAAATTAAATGAGGGACAAGTGCAGAGAGGCCGAACTATCAGTCTCCTGGCTTTTCATTGGTCTGTGTCAGGAGGCACATCATCTAAAAGTGTTTTTCCTTTTCCTTTTGGATTGGTTCCCGTGCACAGAGAGACAGAATGCTTCCCTGTGCAGATAGTTGTTTTACCCTGCCATCTGGTAGTGTGCATGCACACAGGAGGCAAATGGTGCTGTTTGTCAGGAAGTAAAAGGATTATTTGCTGGATTAGTTTTATGGAGGAAAAGAGAAGGAGGAAGGGTGCAGGAAAACCATTTTGTACAATTGGCAGGAACAGGAGCTGGGCGAGATAATTTCTTAGGGCAGAGGTGAGCTGCTTCTCCCAGGACCCAGCATCCATCTCCTTAGAAGCTGTGCATGAGAAGGAGAGGTGAAGGCAGCAGGGGAGTTAGGAACTGAACTTTCACAGACAATTTAAATTACAACTTTTTTTTAGAGTTTTTTTAGAGTTCTGGGAAATTTTGGGCGAGTTTTTGCATTCACTATTTGCCTATCTAATGAACACTGCTGTTTCCTGGTCGTTGGTGGCTAATACATATGCAACACATCTGGGCGGCTGACTCCCTGTGGGTACATCACTTCCAGTGACATGTCTGTGGGTTCCCAGCCTGGAGCCTTTCTCTTTGCACCAGTGAAGACTGACAGGGTGACATTGCAGAGGCATCATGCTTCCAGAGGTGTGCTGTATGCCACAGTACCCCATTACAAAACGCCAGTACAACTATGCCTCTGCTGTGTGGTCAGTGCCAAACTTGCACCTTGCTCTCTGCCACCTTTGGGGTGTGTTAGCTTGGTCTTACTTGGTGCAGAATGACCTGGATGGGTCTCTGCCTGTCCCTTCAGAGCTGAGGCAGCTGCTAGGCACCAGACATTAGGAAGGGCTGGTGGTGGGTCTTCCTTCTACTGCATCAACGTAGAGCAGTACTGTCATGTGCCTGAGGTCTCTGTGCCCAGGAGGGCTGTGGAGGAGGTGGTATCTTTCTTGTGGAGTAGGAGGCAGTGCAGAACAGCAAGGTCTCTCAGGGACTGGCTCTGGCTTCTTAGCCTGCAAAGAGGGAGTTAATAATGGAAGGGAGAGACATCTCTACCCAGAGCTCCTCAAAATCCATCCAGCTCCTCCTCAAAAATACCTCAGTGTTTCATAATACATAAACACATTGAAGTTCTTCTCTAGCAGCAGCAGTGTTGAGGGCTCCTTCTGCTGCTCATCTGCACTGTTTGGGCAACCAGGAGGGAATGGCTAGGTCTGTAAGTGCCTTTGCTAGAGGAGTCCTCAGCATGTGGCAGTCCTAGTAGGGGAGCTTCAGATTGTACAAACAATGCATCCTAGCAGTCCCAAGTGGCCTGTGACTCTTTAGATGCTGTGATAGATCTGTGTCAGGACAACACTTTCTTCTCTCAGCTGTACCCAGCAGACACTGGAGACATCAGAGGCTCCATTGATACCTGTGTGTGCCTTTATTCTCACAGGTTTCTTCACCTGAATTCTTTTGATATATAGGGGCCTCAGGCACTGTTGATATGTGCCACTACACGTGCCTCTATTCTTTTGTGGGCCTTGTACCATGGTCTGCAAACCAATATGTCAACCCTGGGGTTTGTCCCACTTTCCCAATAGGCTTCTGTGCTCTTTTTATCCGTCTGTGTTTCCAGTGCAGTGGGCTACGCCAGAGACCAAATTCCTGCACCACGCTTCTGGCTTCCAGTGTTGTGCTTCTATTTCAGTGCCTGACTCCCTGGTCAGTGCACGGTGATCCTCATGGTCCACAGGAGCCTGGCAAAGGTTGGGGAGCAGATGGTCACAATACCACAGTGAGGTTATATGAAAACTGCCTCTGACGGAGGCATATTTTTCTTGGATGCAAAGAGATGACTACATCTTGTCACAGCTAAAGAGGAGGGTAGATGAGGATCCAGCCAACTAGCTTCCTTTGCAGGACACCCCTGCTTTAGCCCCCTAAATCTTCAACATCTTTCCTGCATGTTTGTCTCTCTCTCCACTCATCTTTCTGGATGAGTGCTGTGGCAGCTCAGCTCTCCAACTGCCAGAGTCGGGAGGTGAAGCACAGAATGCAGACCGGCTGGTTCCGCCGTGGGGCTGGACAGCCTCTCTCTTTCTGTAATTGTTTCTGACATTTCACCTGTCACATCCTGAGCTGCTTCGGGGAGGGGGCAGAGCAGGGGGGTTGGTGTGATGAAATATTTGGATCTCTGAATATGTAGCCAGTACACTGTGTTCCCTGTCGACAAGAGATCAAAGATGTCAGAGCTCTGGAAAAAGACAAAAATGACAGATTGAAAAGCAAAATATATGAAGAGAGAGAGATATACATGGAGGAGGAAAAGAAAGTCACGTAGAAATAGGAACAATTGCCTAGAGACAGGTGGACAGATGCCTAACAAACCAGATAGACAGACGAGTGTGGCAAAAAGAGAACATACTCCTTGCTGTTCTTGGGCTGTAATTATCAGCTATTTAGGCAGTAAGCCCAGGAAAACCAGTTATTATCAGTATTCAACAGCTCCGAGGTGAAGCCCAAAGCAGTTAGTGCCATTTGAGAACTGAGGACTAATGACAATAAGCACTTTTTAAAGGCAGATTTTAAGCAGAGTATTTGCAGGGAGGGATGGATTAGGACATTTTCATTATATAAGGAAGAGGAGGGGTAATCTGCTGTAGAGGAGGGTACCCATGGATGAGCAAAACAGGTATGAACTCCAGCAGAGCCAGAAGCTGCGAACAGGGAGCTGCTGCTGATCACATCTTCTCTACATGCCGCCCCTTTTCTTTGGAGGAGAAATTGCTGTCTGAACTGATAGACTTCTTCTGAGAAAGCAGACGCATACAGAAATACATAGGCAGGAAAGCAGAAAAAAACCCACATGGTCTGGGAAGTGCAGGAGCACCTTGTTCCTGGGGGACTTTTTTGTCTGATGTAACTAGTGTCTGGAAAGGAGACAAGCCTCATACCATGGGATGGAAGGAATGAGAGAAGAAGGTGTGGAGTGGAGGGAAGGAGGGAAGTGCATTTTCCTGGGTGGAGGGCTGACATCCAAGAGCAATACCCCTACAAAATATTAATTCCTTGCCTTAACTAGAAAACCATCCTCCTGTTGATCTGGTCCTATAGCAACAGGGGGCACTTTTCATGGCATAAGACGACTCTGGCCACTTAGGTTTTTCAGGAATACAGAGAAGAATATCCCAAAGGAAAACTTTCAAAGAAATTTCTGAAAGACTGTATAGTCTGCAGTCTCATATTTCAGCATTAATAGCTATAGGTGCACAGTTGACATACACACATACATATATGTGTGCAGATCTAGCTGCGAGTCGTGAGTCTGCTTGATGGCTGTAAAGCATCCTAGCTCTGCTGAGTCAATGGAGCTGTGCTGATCTGTCCTTACTCAGGGTCTAACCACTCACGGTGTTGGTAACCAGCCACGTGCTCCATTCTGGCTTGTGTGATGACTGAACAGCTGGTGCCGGGTGCTCCTGAGTCAGAAACCTTGAGAAAACATGAAGTCCCAGGCACAGGGAATTCTGTCAGTCAAGACAGACTGAAACAGATTTCCTCCTGGTACTCAGCGGCCACCCACTGCTCTTCAGCTTGGAAAATTAAGTGTGAGCAACTGAGATGAGAACTTGAAGTTGTTGCATTGAGATACTGTCCTCTAGATCTCAAGCATGCTTGGGGGTGAACAGCGGAGCCAGCAGTTTACGACTCAGGATCCATACATTAATAGTGCATTTTGGTGTTTCTAATTAGCCCCTCAGGCACAGCAGAGAACCTGCTTGGAAAACCTGAGGTTGCGAATTGCTGCTTTGCTGTGAAGCCTGTTCTGATAGTGAGAAGGAAAGTGTTTTGAAGAAGCTACACATGTGAAATGGCTGTTAATCCTCCTTACACCCCCCGCATTTTTTTTTGTTATAGTCTCCTGGAGAACACCTTCCTTTATACTTTGAGCTGTATTTTTTATATAAACTTGCTCTTTGAAGTTTTAGAGTACAGGAACAGACGGCAGGCAGCGAGAGTGGCACAGGAGAGAGGAAAGAGGCAAGAGAGAAAATCCATTTCCCTGAGATGTGAAAAGGCTGAGAAGTGAGAAGGTGGTTGAATGAAAGGGAGCTGGTAGCTGCAGATGCAGTGAAGGAGGCTCTCTTCGTCCCACGGCAGTGAAGCTGTGCAGAGAGGGGCCTGGTGATAGCAGATGTTGTGGAGGAAAAATGAGTGAGGAAACTATTTCTTTCACCAGTGCAAGTTTCAGAAGTTCTATCACCATTGCAGGCAAAGCATCCCTGCCCAGGAGGTCCCCTTCTGATTTGGGGAAGACTCCACTAGGTTCAAGAACTGGGCAGTATGCAGCCACTGCATAGCTAACCATACCTTACCAAATAAATCAAGTGACTGACACTTATTGAGTGGGCCATGAAGGCAGACACCCACATATTGAAATAGGATAATTAAGGTAAATGTTTGAGTTCTCTGACCCACTTATTTATTTGTTCAACCTGCAGCTTTTCTCAAGAGCTACACACTCCCAAAGCAGACTCAGTGAATTATGCTGAGATTTGTTTTCCTTTTAGATCTAGCAACATTAGTAAGAGTCAAGAAAACTGGGGAGCAGTGGAGGCACCGTGTTCCTTACACTACTGCCTAGGATCAGAGCTGCACTCTGTGCTGTGCAGCCACTTCTCAGAAACCGCTAGGCAATTTGCTCCATAAACTGTTGGAGATGCTTGAAAATGCAGTGTTTTCCCACAGAGTTTTAATCTTTATTTTATTATTTTTATTTTACCACATCTGTTGTTTTCCTCCACATATTTTGAACACAGGTAGAAATTTACAGGGCTTGATTGCTTATTGTCTCTTTTACTTTAGACCTTGGCATGGCGTCAGCACACCGGTTGTAATTTATTAGGTCAGTGCGGTTGCCTGACCAGTAATACAGCCCAGTGTGTTTGCTTGGGTATATTCCTCCGTTAAATGGAGTACTGCCCTGCACAGCAGGTGCACCTGGGTGTTTTATTTCTGCCTCTGAAGCATTTGCTCTAGTCACTTTGCAGGAAGATGGCATGCTAAGCCAACTGGTTTGGGCTTTTCCTGATGGAATAGTTTCCATAATCACTACGTTGGATTTCAGTCTGGCAATGAGACAGCTTTTTAAAAAATACCCACTTAAATGTCAGAGGAGAGAAGACCTGTGTAAGATGTTTGGAAATGTGCTGTCCTCTGGATGCCTCGCCAGATTTTCAGAGGCAGAGCTGAGGTTGTCCTGGGTTAATCCCACATAACTTTGTGCTGAGTCTGCTACATGAGGAGATGGGATTTGGGAAGTTTATTGAGTGCTTTGGGAATGCTCATGCTGTACAGGCATAAATTAAGCTGGTAGATTGTGTCTCTTCTGTCAACTTTGTGTCTAGATTTACAGAGATTTCAGTGTTTTAGGGACCCACAGCATTATAAATCCAGATCGTGCAGAATCTGCTTACTTTGGGATTTGATCCAAAACTCTTCCCATGTACCCTGAAAAGCTTGATATCTTTTGGAACAGATAGTTTGAAGCATTTCATATTGATACATTCCTTTGCAACAAAATGGAGGGAAATCTGTTGTGCTACTGTGGAAAAAAAAAAGGACAATCAAAACCCAGAGGAAACATTTGGGAAAGCCTTGCTTTGTTTGATCTCTGGGGTTGTTAGAAAATCATCCTCAGAGTAGAAATAGAAGGTGCCTTTGTCTAGTCTGTGGCAAATAAGGAGGGGCATAGGGATGGGAAAAAGAAATTCACTTAGAAAGAAATGTAACCATTTTACCCCAAATTCTGCTAAGCAGTTTAAAAATATTTTTGAAGAACAAATTAGGAATGTGTATTTATTCAGCAGCCTGGGTAATGATTTTAGATGCTGATTCTGCTGGCAGTTTGGCATTGTTTTTTCTCCAGTCCCACTCCAGCTTGTTTTGGAGGGAGGGAATGGAGGCTCTCGGTAGCATCGCTTGGAGCTCTGTTCTGGTCCCCATCCCTCCTTCCCTCCCTCCTCCCCTCTCACTCTGCCTCTTTGTGCTGCATGTTCCCTTTTCAAAAAGTAATTTCATGGCTCATGCACTTAAGATTCCATCAGAAAGTCGAGTCTTTGATCAGGCAGACAGACGCCCTGCTGGGATTTCATTGGCAAATCACAATTCCCTTAATTAAGACTATGTGTCTTTATATCACTAAACTGATTCCAGCTGGGTCCCTGCTCGTTTTACATCCAGATTTACCTAGACTATGGATTCTCACCCCCTGCGACTCCAGAGGAACAAAAAACCATTTAAAGACTCTTCCTTCTCAGCTTCTCCCTCCAGCTGCTTCTTCCCACTGGTGCAGCAGTTGGTGTGAGCTGGGAACTAAATCTCTCCCTCAGTCTCGTTTGCACTCTCCATCAAATGGGGAGGTACGGCTGTGTGAGGGATTTGCTCTGTTTCTCTCCAGCACTAAGATGCTGGGAATCAGTACAACAAAGAGAACTGAACTTGCCTGATGTTTTTTAGTTCTATTCAGAAGACATGTTTTTACTGAGAGTCAAGAAAGTGCTAAAATTCAGCATAGTTTTCTACTCCTTCCCATCTTCCTGTAGCTAACAATTACAGATGAAACAGGTTAAGAGTGCTCGCTTATGCTAATCACAGGTCCTGAGTGGGAGGGACCTTGGTGACATTTCTGCTGTGCTGGATTTTCTTGTTGTATTAGTCATGCCAAGGCAAACATTTCTCCAGAGACAAAATACACAGTTGATGGGTCCTGACTTTAAAGTGTGTGGTCTGCTCTGGCCAAGGAAATAATGCTCTGGGGGGAGGTTCAACAGGCAGTGTTGTTTTTCCTTCAGTTATCTGCATTTTCCCTCCCTCCTCCTTAATTTCTTCATCTCCTCTGAGCTGTGCCCTGACACCCTCTCCAGGGAGAGGAAACTTCCATAGCAACCCACTAAGGGCACTGATGACAGCATGGCTGCCACAAGGCAGCACCCAGCCTCTGACCCAAGGCCCAGCCATTCCCCTCTATCGCGATGCGGGAAGGGAAGGGGAGCAAAGGAAGTTCAGGGATGGGGCTTCTCAGTGCACCAACCCCAGTGGTACAAGTGCATTTGCCAAGCGTTAGAGAGTCTGGCTTCTCCGGAGCAAATCTTTTAGGCATTTTCAAAACCATCTGTGGGGAGGTGGCAGGGACTAACAAACATGCCCGTGGTTTGAGAAACATCCCCATAAATGTAATTGCAGGTGGGTGCAGCCAGATTCTGCCCTACATGTGGGCAGTGGCTGTCCCTGTGCGGGGCCCATGAGATGCCAGCCCCAGGCCCTGAGTATCCCTGCAAGTGACAGCTCTGCAGCCAGGAAAGACCTGGCTGCTGCCTGAACAGAGGTGGATAATGCTACAGCACATGGGAGGCTCTTGGCTGCTTATGCAGTCATGCTTAAAATTAAGAAACAGCCAGTAACCAGTGCAGCTTTAGTGGCCAGCAAACCCTGACCCAGCACTTCCTGAGGCCGAGCTGCTTGCTTAATAAGTGAATCCAAAGTCTCGACTCTGGACACATTCTCTCCTACAGATGGATTCATCTTCAGATTTATCGTATGGAGTTTTTCGCTTGGAAATGCCTATTTAATTATGTGTCAGCAGAGCTTCAAACCTGTCTCAGGGATGCGGTGACTTTGTAATGGACCATAGCAGAGCTTGACTTTAAAGGGGTTTCATTTTAAGGGTTTGTCGTGTTTCCAGCTGTTAAACCCAGCAAGAAGAGTTTTGGTTCAGTCAAACAGGCTACAGCCTGAGCTAAACTTTATTTAGCTCCTGACATGCTAATAAAAATGTCTGCTAAAAGCCATAGTAGGACTTTGCACTTAGATGGGTCTTTGATTTGAAGGTTCCAAAGCTCTTTTTAATAAGAATTGCTGATTATAATATGCTGTTTATGGTCATTAGATTAGATCAGAAGGGGTTAAGGATCTCTGTTTTGTTTGAGAGACAGAACAAAACTATCCCAGATGTAGAGGAAGTACATTCATTGACTAGAAAATGAATTTCATGAGCCTTTATAAATAACTTGATAATTATTTTTTGTTAAAATTAATTAAAAATCTCAAACTTCATGGAATGTTAACATCTATGTTTGTCTTGTCCCAGATCATCTTATTGGGACGGTAGAGACACATTAATCTTACATATAGTTAAAGTTAATTGAAATCTTGCTCATAGACTCTGTGTAAAGAAATTAGGTTCTAATTAAGCTAAATTGTTAAGGATTGCTGTGTCTAGATGCTGTGCTTTTCATGGTCTGTGACAGACTCAAGTCACTTGGAGGTGCAGACAATGGAGCCCAAGTAGTTGCTGTGTTTCCTCTGTGGTGTATTGAACACAGAGGGATGGTGGGCTACAGGAACTCAGTGTCACTGGGAATGTCCCTCCCCTGATGGAAGATGTCTCTGGTGGCAGGGGTATGCCAGGGCCCAGAAACCCACTGCTGCTTGCGAGTGGCAGCCCTGTGGCTGGGGCACAGCCACTGCAACAATGAAGCCTGAAGCACAGAGACATTGAGTCAGCTGAGGACCCCCTGCAACCCTCGTTGTAGTGGTAGGCCTGTTTATAGAACCCCTAGATGAAAACATTGATCAAAGGTGAAAAGCCAGCTAGTGTGCTTTGGGTGTGTTGACACCACAGTGATACAGTGAATGTGTCCTAAAAAAGGTTAAATTAGGAGGAGAGATGTAAAGCTGGTACTCTGATACTTCAGGTCATCAAGCCATTAGATGTATCAAAAGATAAGATTCTCTTTGGCTTTCCTGTAGAGCTTCTTATGTGTGATTTAAAAAAAATAATAATTAAAATAAGCACACTAAGAAAATTGCTGAGCAAAACATCAGGTGGTGTTGCAGTATTAGTAACTTCTAGGTTAAAATAGTAGAGGATGATATCAATCAGCAGAAATCCACGATATTCATAGCTGAGATAATACACAGGAGAAAGCAACTACATTAAGGTAAGAACTGAAGAGATAAGGCACCCAAGCAGTCTTACCTCAGCTCTGAAGAGATCTTGCAAAGGGAGAAAGTGCAAAATTAAGGATGTTGCATTTTAACAACGCTTTAGATTTCATCTGGGACTGTGAAGACTTATGTCAGTCTTGTCCACACTGAACTGTAATCATTGCATCTGGCTACTGACTTCCCTAGTATTTTCTTTTGACCTGATAAGGAATCTGATACCTCACTACAGCTTTTCAAATGTCTCAGAAGTCACTGGGAGGGTGTTAAGATGTGTCAACCTAGACAGAGAGAGAAAGGAGATGGGATGAAATTACAGGAGAGTGTTAGAAAGGGAAGGGAGATGTGCGTTGAGAAAGGAGGAGCAAAGGATGATGAAAACCCAGAGGTTTTCCTCTGGGTAGGCAGAGAAAAGCATGTGGAGAAGAGGAGGGGATTTGCACCAGAGACGGGGTAGAGGGACAGTTAGGAGGAAAGGGGGGAAGATAGCTGGAGGGGGCAGGCTGACAGCTATAAGGGGAAGGGTGGTATATTTTATTAAACTAGAGATATTTGCATGCAGTAGACATGCATCTCAGCTCTCTTGGTGGACAGTTAAAAGAAGAATGGGATCTTGGACCCTAATAAAATGCATCCCATCCTGTGGCAACTGAGCATTTGGCACAATAGGCTCTTTTAAGGGGTGTATCATTGTCACCTGAGGCATAGCTGTCTGACTTCAGCTCTGCTACTAATGGCCAGGGGAAAAAGGGAGATGAATGATCCTGTAGCAGAGTGCAGCAGAAGTGAATCTCAACCCCGGTGCATCACTTCCCAATACAGTGAGAGTTTTCTGGATTGTTCTTACTGCATACACACGAGCACTACACAACTGGGAAGAAAATTGGTTTTTACCTATCAAAAGATGTTTTTCCATCTATCACAAGTGTTTTTATGGTATCTGTCTCCTGCTCTGTACCAGGCTGAGGCAGGTGTTTTGATATGCAAAGTGGCAGACCTGCCTACGGTCTTTTCATTACCTTTTGGTATTTCATGAGATCAAAGAGTTTAACTAGGAATCTCCTAGCCACAGCTTATCGGAAACGTGTGACTGTTAGCAATGCACAGTGGGCCTTTCTCTCCATTTGTTCCCCCTCCTTTGCATATGTACCCATCACAGCTTCAAACGCTGCATCAGATCTGGAGAGACCCATAAGGAAGTGAGCAAACCAACCAATACAGGCCAACTGAAAACCTCCTTAAAAGTGAGAAAATGTGCTACAAGGATTTCAGATCCCAAATGAATTGAATCACCCATGGGTAGGCACAAAAATGAAACCGTATGACATTTCAGGAACAAAATATTTGAGAATTAATTCCATTTTTACTTGCCTGGCAAAGCTTGGCTTCCAAGTTTAGTCTTCTCATTCTTGCCAGTGATATTATTAGACCTCTGCCACTGCTCAGGTGCCACACTGATGGACAGAGCTGTTGAAATAAAGGGCTTTCTGGCTGGAAAGGCAAAGTGAATAAAACAGCATGGTGGAAGGGCTGCAGGTGGCTTTTAAAAGTTTTTCAGCAAAATGAACAACAATTTATTTTGGAACAGCCAAGAGAATTTTAGCTGAATTGAGATGCTTTGATTGTCTTAACCCTTTTGAATCCTTTCTCTTTTTCTTTTTCATGTAAGTGCAATTTTTAAAAATGCCATTTGAAATGAAAAGTCAGAAATGTTATTATAAGAAAATGCCCATGTGAGACATCTTGGGGGGTTTGTATGGAGCATATGGACAATTTTTAGGTGATACTTAAATTTCCCAGTTTTATAACATCTCAAAAACAGTCAAAACCCAGAACTGAGCAGATAGCTACACAGACACCTTATTGCACTGCTTTTGGGGTGCTGTGCCGCCAGGGAGCTGCAGGGCCCAGCTGCCCTTCAAGGAGGACAGCATCCAGGCAAGCCTGCAGTGGCCAGGCAGGTCTGATGGCCAACCAGGGGCAGGATCTGGATTGAGATTTGGGGTGTCCCTGGCCAGGCCTAGGCCTGGCTGAGATGTGGTGAGGCCATAGCACTTGTGGGGCTGGGACTGTCACCCTGGCTGAAAGCAACTCCCAAGAGCAGGGATGAGTGTTGGTGGGCATCTCCCTGCTCACAGTCACCACCAACTGGACTGTTTCTGAGAGAATCGTTCAGATTTAACATAGGACCTTGTCATCCTCTAGTTCTTAAAGAAATTTTTCATCATGAGGGGCAAGAGATAGTACCTCTGGCCAAAGAATTGGCCACTGCCAGTTCCTGCTTGGAATTTGGCCCAGCCAGTCCTGACTTGCATGCTACCATCCTGGGGACATGGCTGAGCCCTGCACCAACAAGAGCAGATTCCAGGCTGCTCTGGTACCATGCAAGGGGGAATGGACCCACCTACAGCGCGTACGTGCATGTCTCCCCAAGCAGCACCACAGCACCTGGGCTGTGTGAGGTAAATGTCAAGGTAGTTTGGGGATCAGCTTCCAACCTGAGTTAAAGACACCTCTGATCTACATCAGTGTCACAGACTTGGCCCTTAAGGAGAATGCACAAAGAAACCCATGTAACATGGTGAACTTTCTGACTTTCAAGTTCAGCCGTTGGACCATCACCCAATGAAAGAAACAGGATAGCTGTGCCTTCTGCAAAGAAGAGTCCCTTGGGTGGAGATGTTACAGCACCATGCTTCATCTATTGGTATTTCTAGACTTGGAAGCATACTAAAACTCTCTTCTGGGACACAGAAATAAAGCTTCTGTTTATGGAGAAGATTTTTTGAGCATTTGGCTATCTGGTCATTTCAGTATGCTTGTAAGTAAACTTTATATGGAGCTCATTGGAGTTGCTTTAGATTTTCACTAAGTCAAGGATCTGATTCAGTACATGGGATATTTTTTTTCTCTCAGTAAAACTCGAGAGTCTCTTTCATGGGAAATTCTTCTAGATCATTGGGTGGTTTTGTGAAGCTGCTGTCAAGCATGGTATTTAATAGAGCTGTGCACAAATGTCTAAGGTTGTGAACACATGGCGTACATATATTATGTCACATTCAGGTTGTAAAACATTTATAACTGTCACCTCTGTCCCCACTTCTCTTTTTGCATGTCTCCAAATGCATAACCAACCCTGCTCCTGGCTGATTGATGGGGCTAGGTAGGGTAAAGTCAGATAGTGTCCTTTGTTCTCATGTTGCTGTGCAGCCTGTAGACTTCAGAGACTCGGGGACTTGGATTTCTGGGTTGGTGGGTATATGGCAATGGCAATAATCCACTGTTTGGGATGGCAGCTCAAAATGCATGGTGTGAAGGAATGCCACCAGGATCTGTTGGTGGTGTTGTTTCTTGGTTTTAGGTGATCTTAGATAATCTTGTAGAACACCTAGTGGTACCCTCAGAAATCGAGGCATTTCTATCCTGTGCACCATGCAAGCAACACTCCCTTCAGACACCTCAAGCTGCATCTCACAACTTCACACCACTCTGTTGGACCCTGGAGCTGTAGACAGAGAGCTGCCTGCAGGACTTTGCTGCATTAGCAGCACTCACTCTTTTCCTTAGCAGAGATCAAGGGGTGCTTCCTGTGAAAAGGTAACAGGTCCCATGAGACCACCTACAGCTGCAAGATTTTTCATCCTCCCACCCTGTCAGCCAGTGCATGGAGACCTTTTAAACTGGCCAACTTCCATAACATTTGGCAATTTCTCAGAAAACCTCCAACAGTTGCACCAGTTGGGGGTAGGCTTTTGTAATGACATCAGCAGCAGGAGTGCTAACGCTTGCCATAGAAAAATCTGCCACTCACCAGTGCTTCCACTGTGTCTTCCATGGGGGTAGCCCATGCAAGGAGAGGTCTTTCCTGATAAAGCTCAAATAGCAGCACAGCTCATTAGTGGCCTGGGAAGTCAGAGAAGCAAATGAGATCCTCTGGGGGTGGGAACTGGGTGCTGGACCAGGGAGGCCCTCTTTGAAACGGCATGAGCTGACTTGAGGACAAAGCTTTGGATGAACATCTGTGGGCTATTTTATGTCACCAGCATTGCTAGAACAAGGCAGGGACTTGCTCTGTTCTCTGTTGTGTGTGGAAACCCAAAGTGCTTGCAGAGCTGTGGCCAAACAATGACTAAGTCCCTACTCTTTTTGTCTGATGAGATCAGGTAGCCTCACATGCCAAATCGGATCCTACCAGTCATTTTAGATGAAGCAAAGTGTTGCCAGACGCAGAGATAAATATGGGGTATACTGGCTTTGGAAGCAACTTCATGCTGTTTCCCGAGGTCTGACAGGTGAATAACTTTGGACCAAGCATGCCCTGGTGTAATCCAGCATGCTGTCTGTAGCAAGTGCTGGACATCTTTCACCTCTGACCCCTATCATCTTCCCAGTCCCATCAAGCATAACCTATTACAAGTATCACGCTGGCAGCCGTCATCTGTATCCTGCAATCACATGGAACACCCACGCATGGTCCAGCCTTGGCCGCAGTCCCCTGCCTATCAAGTGACATACTTCAGAAGGGTCTTAGGCTTCACGCTCCCCATGAATGTGGTTAATACAGTGATCCAGCAGCTAACCTACTATTATTTCTGCAGCAGAAAGAACACCTCAGGGAAAATGTTCCCAAAATAGCAAATCTGACTTTTTCACCAGGCTTACTGTTCCCAGCCTGTGCAAAGACCCACTTTTCTGAAGTTGTGCTTTCAGTGTCAGCCCACCTCCATCACCAGTTGCTGACCAGTCGCTCCCACTACCCTTCCTTAAGGAGCATTTTGTAGTTTGTTAGAGCTCTCTTGGGTTTCACATTTGGCTCTGTGCTTCTGGAGATGGGAAGAGCAACCCCCTTGCCTCTCAGCTGCAAGCTAGGGTATGCTTATCTCGAGGCTTGTGCTGCCTCCAAGCCTGGGCTGCTCAGAGAACCCACACTGTCATAAGGAAAATTCAAATAAACCATTATATTTAAATAGTAATTTTGCATCACTGGTTAGCCATGTACAGCAGATAAACCATTACTACAGCTGATTGTTTACACACACATAAATGGCAGCTACGCCCCCACTTTTTCAAAAAGATCAATAAACCCTGGGAAAAACCACAGTCCTCTAATTTCAGGGGAAAAAAAGTTATTTCAGTGTTACTGAAAGGGGGATTGGAAAGAAAGGGAGTTATCACAGCACTACGTACCTCACCACACAGCAATAACTGTGCCTGGAAGCAGAAACCAGGCAAACAAAAGGACAGGATTGTTGTTCTAACAGTGGGGGTTAATTAGCCACCTGAACAAACCACTAAATGCAACATTTTTCTTCTCTTCATCTTGTCACATTATGATTGGAACACTTTCTGGAAGTTAGTTTCTAGCTGAATATTACAGGATTCAATATAGAAGTAATTTGGGGAAGATGCATTGTGTGTGATACACAAGCTGAGTAGCTGAGCCCATCTGTGAAGTGCCAGTGGTGTTTTGTGCAGAGATACCTTGAAAAGTAAATTCAAAGACACTTCATGAAACACTGTTAGAAAATAGTTACTGCCCTACGACCGATCACGTTGGTGGAAATATCGAAGTCGTCTTGTTAGAGCGAGCAACTGCTGTGTCCTGTGATATCTGATGTTAACCAGATAGTTTGCACAGATTGAAAGCCGTGTCCCATTTCCCTTCTGCTAGGAAAGACACTCCCTAAATTTGCCATGTGAGGAGAATCTGTTGGGAGGCATATCGGGCTAGACTGGGCTTAATGGGTGCCTAAGGCTTTTTTTCCCAGCGCATATTTGCTGGGGTACATCCAGCTGTGGATGTGCTTTTCCTTTTTGCTGTGTATAACATCTGTGCAGTGGGATTTTGTTTGGCTGGTTGGCAGTTTTCTCTTCCTTCCCCCAAGCTGCTTTGGCTGCTCACCCAGCTTTTTACCAAATTGCAGATTTATATTCCTTCTGCTTTCGGCAGGCCCATATGTAGAACTGTCAAAATGTCAGTGGCATCAATTGCAAAAGGTTAGTGCCACATTATAGTCAGCTTATTAACAGGGATATGATTGGGTTTTGGAGAGGGAGAGGGAAGGACAAATGGGAATCCATTTTCCAGGCACTTGCTTCTTCTAGTCAACATTTCCTCGTGTCGTATATATATTTTCAGAAAGTGGTTGGCATCTGCGTAGGAAAAAAAACAGTAGCTAGAGACCCCAGAAAAGAATGATGCTGTTCCTTGTGAGATCCCAGCAAGCTGGGAGAAGGGGGGGGCAGGGCAATAAGAACAAGCTGGCCAAGTTTATTTGGGTGATGAGTGACAGCAGATGTTCATCTTCACTGACTCAGTGACTGTAGACAGCATTATGCTGCAAAAAATTGGCTTTGATGGGAACCCAGTGCGAATCTGGGAGAGTGTGGCTCTTGGTTCCATGATTTTGGCTTGGCCCAAGAAGTAGTCATGACATTCAGTTCCTCTCCTCAGGTTTATAGGTGGCTGTGTACAGATGAGAGCTACTGTTTTTGCTTATTTCCATCTCTGTGCTTTTTCAGATTTACTCAGATTGTACTCAAAGTCACCACTGAAAAATATGCCCATATCCTACTGCAAAGTTTTTATCTGTCCAAGGCACTTTCAGCGCTTGTGGTACCATCATTACAGAGAACCTAGCTCACAACCTTTAATGTATAGCCGGAACAACCCCGTAAAATGAGATTATCCCAGTTTATGAGAACTGAGGCACAGAAAGCCTGCCTTTTGTCATGCAAATTTGTGAGACAGCAGAGATGGGTATCTGCACCTTTATAGAATATCTGCTAGTACTGCATCACTGAACCATTCTTCTCATGCCTCATTTTTTCTTTTGTTTTTTCCACCTTGTCTCTTAAAGTCAACCTAATGTCCATCTGGAAGCACTGGAACCATCCGTTAGAGAGGCAGCAGGAAAAGTGCTCAGACCCTGTCAAAGGCTAAATCTGGTTGTGTTGTTACTCTTTAAAAAAAGCCAACGCAAGGTGCGGGTGCTTGTCCTTTGGGTTGGTATGGAGCTGCTCTTTCACAGGAACCCTGCCCAGCTTTTGGACTGTTGCTTGCAGCCAGTGCCAGTGTGACCTAGATTCAGACCAGTGACCTAAAGGTGAAAGCCACCGGAGTCCGTAGCTGAGCCTCTGGGGCACCAACCACGCTTCACTTCTGCTCATTATTCCATTTTTGACATGGCAGAAAAGGCCCTCGAGGTGGCTGATAATATACTGCTGGGGGTAGTATGTGTCTGACCTTTTCTGTAGGAATGAGCTTGAAAATGAGGTGGAAAAAAAAGGAATGAATATTAATAATCGGGTTGTCCTGAGGATTCTTCACTGGTGAAGAAGCCCATTGTGCCCTGGAATTAGAGCAAGTACCATGTACAGGTGGCTCTTTGTTGCTCCCTGAATGCTGCTAGTAGGTGAAATTTCATTCCACCACTTGTGATAAAAACCAAGAAATGGGGATTCCACAGCAGACAGCCAGGGAGAGGCCCCTCTCTCACATGACAAGAACTTCCCTGCTCCCTGTCAGCCTCCTGCCTGTCCCTCTGTATGCAAGTTGATGGCTAACATATGGGATGTGGAGCCCTAGCACATGGCAAAGATGAGTCTCAGAGTGGTCACTTCAGGCAGAGAGGAGTCAGGGACGAGCCAGTGAGGGCAGGAGGCAGGGAGAACTTGCATGCAATGTGGGGATATTACCTGTATTAATTTATAGCTTTCCACCTCTCCAAGTGTGCACTGGAGATTTCAGCTCTCCCCATCTGAGAAGGCTGCTCTTGCTCTTTCTCATTCTTGCTGCTTTTGCTGCAAGAATAGAGTTAGCACAGTGCAAAACACCAGAACCAAATCTCATATGAGGTTTCTGGGTTTGTAAAGAGCTGTGCAGAGCCCCAGGTGCCAACACACAGGATGAGAGCATGATGTGAAATGTGGATCAGGACATGGACATCACTTCTTGCCCCAGGACATCTCTCTAAACCCTCTGAGCAGAGCCTCCCTAGGCCCTGCTGACTCCTTGTCTGTGAGCTTTCCTTCTGTGACACCCTGGTTAACACCACACATAACAGCTGTGCTTCTGTGCCTTTGGGGAGGTGCACAACCCTGCTTTCTAGATGGTGCCCTGAAGGTACAGAGGTGTCTAAAAAAACTGTAGGAGGTCTGATTCTCCATCTGGGACAGGGGCCCTGGCAGTGATGCCAACAAGGTGGACATTTCAGTGGAAATGTGCAGCCCCTTGGGCATGGGCACCATGGCACCAGGACCAGGCAGAGGATGACTCTCTCAGCCTCATTCCTGGCAACAGGCTGGACCACCTCCCTGCAGGATCCAGAAACCCTCCTGCAGAATATCTGAGCACCTGGGTTTTGGGCAATTAAGCAGCCACCCCCGCCCTCCTCCCCCCCACCTCCTCGTGCCAAGCAGAATTTTAATGTACTTCCAATTTCTCTTTTTAGCACACACAAAGAAAAAAAGGGAAAAAAAAATTAATAATCATCCATAAGAGACGTTCTTTTCAGACAAATGGAGAAGCATTCAATGCTGATATATATTTTTCCCCGCTTTTAAATGGTATCTATTTAAATGCAGATTTTCTAGTTTCCTATGTGGAGATTGGAAGAAACGCCTTTCAATTTAAATGTTAATAAAAGAGTAAACTTCAAAATCAAAATTCCTCCATAAGGGAGAGTGTTTTCTTACAGCTTTGAATGTCTTTCTATGCTTCCTTCCTCCTTCTCCCCCATCCTCCTTCCTCTTTTCCCAGCCCCCAGCTCAGCCTCACTTGCATTAAGCAGTTTTTTTAAAAAATAATAATACATCTTTCAGAGTTCCTGAATTAAAATGTTTAATACTGGGGTCTGTGGAAAAAGTGTGTTTGAGCAGAGTGCCGGGGCGCTGATAAAGCAGAGATAGCATCCCTCCACCTCCAGCCTTTTTCATGCTGGCCATGTGTCAAACCTGCTGCTCTGAATGCTTTATGATGGATTCTCAGGCTTGTGCTTCATAATATTGCACCAGTGGTTGGGGCCAGGGTTGAAAGGGAAGAAAAAAGCTTTGGAATAGTGTTTTAGTTGCTCCTGGATGTGAGCAAGGCTTTGGGGCTGGGCTGGGCAGCAGAGGAGGGCAGTCAAATGCAGAGGGGAGAAGGTGAAACAGAGGAAGCATAATCAAGTCTCTCCCCTTCTGTATTACCCCTCCTGCTTCTCCTGTGGTCCATTCCTGCAGGCCTCCAACTTCATGTATCTTCAGGAGGAGCTTAGGGTAAATCTGCACTTTATAGAAGACCCTTAACACTGCTTGATACTGGGGTTTTACATACAATTATGTTTCTTGCTTCCTGTCACACTCCATTTGTCATCTTTAATACAAACTTTTCTTTAATTTTCTTCCTCACTCTCTTCCACTCTCCATCTGTTTTTCTCCTCCCTTCTCTCCTCACTGAAAGAAAAAGGAAGTCAAAAAAAAAAAAAAGTGTCTGTTTTTAATTCTGTTTCTTTTTGGCCTGATGAGCTCTGGCCGCCTTTGTACAAAGTGGTTCATGAGATGCTAAGTGAAGATTAAATTTTAATAAACTTCTGTGTACTTAGTGGGTGTGGGGATACTGTGATGCTGTCTGGCATATAAAAACCAAAGTGTAACATGTCAGAATCCGCTCACTGTGGAAGGAGAATTTTGTAAACTAGACAATAAAGCCATCACTATATATAATAGGATATAGGGCTTTCTGTACCCAGATTATTTTCACAGAAGTGTTACTATAGTCTGTACATTATATATATAGCCTCTGAAGGAAAAGTGATGAACTGGCTTCCACATCACCCTTGGGAGACAGGAGAAAGTCTGATTTTGACAGGAAAGCTTTGAAGCACCCAATCCTCCCACTGATTTCAGGGAAAGCAGAGCTCACTGGGCTCTTCACTCTAGATGGTCAGTCCCTTGAAGGCAGGGGTGCTGGAGAGACCACTTGCCCCCAGGGCATCTCTAGGTGCCTGTGACACCCTGGCAGGTCTGTATGGTGAAGCTTGCCCTGATGCCCTGCTTTGTGTTTCCTCCTGTGCCCTGTAAGTAGTGGGGGTGATAAATAGAGTAGTTCAGTCTGAGCAGTGTCTCTCACCAGCACTGAAAGCACTTTACAATGAATGCTGTCGCCTTTGCCCTGAAAACCAGAGCCCAGCGCAGCTTTCTTCCAGACGATTGGAGAATGCAGGAAAACTTCCATTTAGGAAACTGGGCTTTCCGCCTGGCCTCTCCCAGTTCCACTGAGGCTGGAGGTGCGGGGCGCAGGGAGATGGTCCCTCGCATCCTTCAGAAATGATCTCTCTGGCCAGGCTAACCTTGTGCTGAGGGACTGTGGCGTTCTTCCTCACAAGCAAGATCGTATCTGTGGTGTGGCAGCTCAAAGTAGAGGTTGCTTAAAGTAAGAAGTGAGCAGCATACAGAAATGCGTGCTTTCTCAGTTCTTTGAGGGAACGGGGAGGGAGAAAAAAGAAAAAAAAAAAGCACAGCTCTGATCTGATTAAGTCCCAAAGTTCACATTGAAATTGAGCAGAAGCTATTTTATTACACATGCCTCAAATTCTTCGACACCTGCATAATCCATGAAAGCTGTGTAACGAAAAGCCTCTTGGCATGGCTGCAACTGGAAAACATTTGCTTTGTGTGGCCTCGCTTAGCAGGAACAGGAAGGATTAAAGTTATGAATACGAAGAAGGATGACCCAAAATGTGCAGGTGTCTCAGACTTTCTTCCCTGTTTCTAGGGAATGGGAGAGGGGGGATGAAAGGGTTGGCTGGGCAAGTTACAAGTGTACTCTGCTAGGACCAAAGCTTGGATATGTGCTGGGTGATCATACATTGCAGGGCTAAAAGCCCAGATAAATCTAGGGAGAGAAAGATAAATCTAGGGAGAGAAAGACTCTTCAAGATCACCTCCTGAACATCACTGAAAAAGTAGAAATCAACTTCAGGTACTTTCCGAGAATAAAGATCAGAGAAGGGAAGGCAATGGCTTAGAGAAGCGTAGAGTGGAACAGCGTGGAATGGAATAATGCTTTGGTGTAGGCTCAGCTACTCTAACCCACTACATAAGGGTTTGTAAGGGCAAACCTTTTGCTTCCTTCCTAGCTTGCTACCACTCAGAGCTGAGTAGCAACACAGCAGATAATAAAAAATCCTTATTCTTCGCTGCCCAAAGTTTCTTTTTCAGCAGAAGGGGAAGTAGGATTGGAGTAAAAGGCTGAACCCTTCTATGGGATGGTATTCACAGCCATCTTTCTTCCAAGACCTAGCATAAGTATTCTGCCTTCCACAGTAGAACTGTATCTGATGTGTTAAATTTCTGCTGTGTCAATGTTTCCTTTAGGCATTGACCTCTCTAATATTCCTATCATAAAGTCTTGGTAGGACAAATACATCTTTTGAGACTCACAAGACACTTTTTCTCACCTTTTCCCCCCTGCACTTAGACAAGCTTTGTTTCCTTCCTCCTTCTACTGCCTCCTTAAATCTCCCTGTGTTATCTAGGGTTCTCTTTTGTCTCCTCTCTGCTTTAAAAGGTGAGAGTAAAATCAGGACTTGATACTCAAGCTCCAGATGGTGCTTTCAGACAGTGCAGAATTTCTTAGGCACCTGTAATTTTCCCAAATACTGGAGGAATTGGTTTCAGGCACTAACACACCAGTGCATGACCTGGTCTGGGACACCCCTTCCCTCTTTGGTATTTCATGAGAAGGTTCACTGGAGACAAGAAATTGCAGTGTCATGTGGAGTTTGCTGTTTGTCAGCACAAACCTCTGAAGGTGTCAGCCTTTGTAGAAAACAGGACTGACTTCCTCCTCTGATGAACTCCTCACCTGAGTCTGAAGTTGGAGGATTTCTTATGAAGGAAGGCAGGCTGAAGTGTCAGCATTGCACAGCTGGCACCTTCCTTTTGTGATTGTTTTAAATCACTGTAAGTACACTTAAGAACTCTGACAGAAAAAATCTAGACAGCTGGTCTGTCTTGAAAAGAATAACTCACGCCAGGGTGTCCATTCTGCACCTCATCGTGAGGACGTGTTGACTAGCACAGACCACAGCCGGTTTGTGAAGTGTCCTATCAGCATTTCCATGTAGGTGGGTTGATACATGATGGCAAACAAATACTTAACACTTCCTCACACAGCCAGCAAACTCTGGTCAAGAGAAGGTGATAGGATTTTCTGGTTTAATAAGTTATGCAAGTATCTCATAAACACCATTGCATTTCTTGTGGTAGGAAGGCTCACCTGAACCCTTCGGTGACAGTTTCTCTTTTTGTGAAGGCCTTCTGCTGCTCTTTCCCTCAGCTTTGAGAGGGTTGTGGTTTAGTGTATGCATCTGTGACATGCGTATTTCCAAGTTCCTCTCTGGTGCAGGGTACTTACATATAAATATAATCTACTGTTACTTTTGTTGAAGTGGGTTGTACTCATTGTGATTGCATTAAAGTAATCTTTAAACTGAAGACTTGGTTGCCATATGATTCAGTAAATGACACTCAAAAGATTTTAACTGAGTCTCAAGTAGACTAATACATATTTCTTATCTCTCCATATGTGAAGCAGAAAGAAAAGATTAAAACCTCACCCTCTACTTGCCAACCGTATCCAAACAACAGTCTTAAGACATGCAGAGAGAATTGTGAGAGCCAGAAGATGCCACTCAAAATCCCCTGCATTAATACTCACTCGTTCATTGTAGCTGGGAGCTGCTAGGGCTAGCATTTGGCAAAAGGCACATCTGTACAAATTTAGATCTTACCTCCCCCTGTAGTTTTGGGGTGAGGTAGGATAAGGGATGATGTCAGAGAAAGGCACTTCTGTGCTGCTGATTCTTTGTAAGAGAAGTCATTTAAACAAAGCTCAGCAAAATCTGCACTTGGGCTGTGTGCAGTTCTTGAACAATTTCCAGTACATATATTTGTTTGGAAAAAGATGAAAAATGAATGATTTAGAGTCTTTTCAAGTATAAATGTTTTTAATCCCACACTGGTAAAGATAAATGAGAATTAATCTAGTGCAGGAAGGTATAGATCAAAGTGACTTCCAGTGAGTGATTACGCTAGAGAACTGTGCTATCCCAGTCTGTTTCTGCTGGTGGTGATGCTATTGTCTGACATTTGGTCCCCAAGGGGCACAGGAATACATTTGTGATTTCCTGTTTGTTGGGCCATCTCAGGAAAGAATGGCGCTGTACCCAGAAAGTCTTGTGAGGTGTTCTAGATGTTCTGGATACAGCCTTCAGGGTCCTTAGTCCCTATGGAGCTTTCTCTATTGGGAGAAGGAAGGAGGAGATGTAGGATGGACTATCTGAAACACTGTTTGCGGCAGTACTGCGCTTTCTGATGATCTGATAACAAGCACTGTGGTTTGATCTGGTAACAAACACTTGAGAACAAGCAGTTTTTAAAGCAAAAGCAGTGTTGTGCTGGCCAAAAAGCCCAGTAATATAAATTCAATTATACAATCCTCCACAAATTTTTCACATAGCCATGGGCAGATTGTCTATTCTCATCTTGTCTTGGTTTCCCCATCTTTCATGAGAGGCTTGTATTTTCCTTCTTGTACATATTGTAAGAAAAAAAGAATCTCTATTAATTTGGAAGTATTATCAAACTCCTTTGTGGAAGGGAAGATAGCAAGGTATCAGCAGGAAGACCAAGCCCTTGCTTTAGAAAGATGACTTGCAATTTCAAGGAAAAGGACATAACATCAGAAGTCAAAAAGGCATACTGAAATTTGCAAGAAGCAACACTGATTCAGAACATGTTATGTTTGCAGCTGCTGGGGTGTGAAACGTCTTCCACAATGTGACAACCAGTATGAATTACTTTATTGCTCATAACAAATACAGACAGACAGATAGCAGGGTGAAATGAAGGGCAGGGGCATTTGCAAACTGACAGAGATCCTTCTACCACATGCTGCTTGGAAATAAACAGATCATGATCAGCTCTTCTGCCTTTCTTTATCTTCAGAAAATCTTTAGAGTTAATATTCTCCAGCAGAAGACTAAAATGCTTTTAGGAAATGCATATTGCTTTATGAGAATCTGTCTCTATTTAAGGAGGTTGTCTAAAATGCTAATGTTTCTCTTTTCATCACGATTCACAAAGCTTTTGTCTTTTAAGTGTACCATTTCAGTTTGGATTACTTTATTCCTTATCGCTTCTTCAATGTTATCAATCAAGATATTTGTTGCTTCCAGCTTACGGGAACATGATGCCTGTATTCCTTGCCTGATGATCCATGCTGGATCTTAGTCAGGATTGAGTTCCTTGCCTATTTCACACAGCAGCACCTGTAGCAGTGCTAGCCACAGAGTACTCCCTAAGGGAAGATATTCATACACAGCTCTTAGGCTGTTAATATAGAAAAGAAAAAGGAATGAAGATTGTGTCTCTAAAACACGAGTGGAAAGAGAATATTGCACCACCACAAGTGATGGTGGTATCTAAGCCCATGTAGGAAGTCACTGAAATGGCTATACAGTTGAGGCATTGAAAATCAACTTCTGTATTTTAAGTCTTACAGAACAAGCAATGTAGTACCTCTCTTACTTGCACCTTGTAGTTATATTTTGAAAGGGTTTGGTTACTAGATGGTGGAGAAAGGGGATTCACAGTACTCCTGCAATCTGTGCATTTTGCTACAGGGTGAGGACTTGGGATGGATATCTGGGAGAGGATCAGCTGCAGAACTGGCTAAGCAGTGCACATGAGCCAGCTAAGGTGTATATGCTGTTGCAGCTCCCATTTGGCTGCATGAGATTCAACAATGAATTTTGTTGGTATAGTCACTCCTTCAGTTGACTGAAATTGCCATGCCGTGATCCCGGGATGCTGTAGTAACTCAGAGAGGCTTTCAAAGAAAGAAAAAATGCACAGGACCATTCATTTCATAGTCTAAAAATAAATAAAAGCAATTTCAGAAAAATAAAAAAACAAACCCAGGATGTCAGTAAATTGGTGTTACATGACAAAGCATTGACCCTTTTAACCTTTGCAAGATGTAGTCAGGAAAGGTCTTACTAGTGTCAGTCAAACTCAGAGAAAACCCCATCAATTGGTACTGATGAGCTATTGTTTATTTATATGGCATCCCTAAATTAGCAGAAGGACTTTATATATTGCCTCGAGTACACAATGCAAAGCTTTGCTTTTATGCTGTCCTTTTCATGTCAAGCACCACAACAACATAACAGTAATCATAAAAAGTACCACTAACAGGAGTTTTTGTCTAGAGAATATAGACTCCTGTTCCCAGGCCTTCTCCTCACTAAATAGCCCAGGGTCATGTTTCGGTTACATACACTAAATACTTTGCCACAAAAGAATCACTTTGAATAGACTTGTTCCCAGTACTGACCTCAGCTTCACGTGGGCTTTGACAGGTGAGGAGCACTGGGAAGATGCTGTTGGACAAGCACAGGCTGTTTATGAAACCAGCTTTGCAGCCCCCTTTCCCAGACATTTGCTAGTTGTAGAGGCTGCCCTTGAGGAAGGTTGTGGCAGGAGAAAAGCCAAGATGGTTTTGAATAGTAACGAAACTTCGTATTTTATTTATTTTGGATGAGCCCCAATGGATGTCTTTGTGAAGAGCAAATTTGCAACTGGCTTAAGCAGTGGCAATCTTAAAGTAAGCCCACTGAACATACTAGATTTCATAAAAAATGTCAATGTTGAATTTTTCTATATGTGGTATTAAGTATTTCTCAGAGTTTAGCATTCTGGCTTGTTTTTTTTTCAAGAGATAATGTAAGCCCAGAGTTAAGATGCTGATGGATTTTGCTGTGTTGTTAGAAAGGGAATTTCAGGTTCCATCAGGAAGAGAGGTCAAGTGAAACAAACCTCCAACTTTGGCCTAGAAAATTTGGTCCTACTCCTTTAACTTTTCTGTTCAATGGCAAAGCTCACACTGATTTTAGCCATGTAAAAGCCATTCCTTATCTGTCATACAGGATGGGGGGGATGCTTGTGATCCCCCTGGGACCTGTGAAAAGTCGTTTCATCAGTTAGTCATTGGAGTAGGTCTGAGGAGTTACTGGCATCGTGCAGCTGAATAAAGCTATTTAAATTCAGCTCATTAAAAGCAAATTGTTAGCCTATGTTTCCATTAGGATGAGCAAGCACTGTTACCCAGAGTCAGCAGTCACAAGTTAAAATGGAAGGGCTTTGTAGAACTGACACAAACAACTGCGCAGCGCTTCTGAGAGATGTGTTCTGCTGTTATTGAAAATGACATAGGAAACAGCAAACATTTTATGTTTTATCTATCTTTCAGACTGAGCCCAGGCCTTCATGGACTGGAAAGTAGGAAGATACTGTGCTATCAAAGATGCTTACAACATTTACTGCTTGTTTTAGAAAGCACTCTGAGACATTCCCAAGGAACACAGACCAGTGTTGCCTGTGGAAGTACAAGTCTCTGCAGGAAATGCATTTTTTTTTTCCTGCACCAGACCTCCTTCAATATATTCAAATATTTTGTGTGGAGTTTTTGTTGGTATCTTTTTTGTTGTTGATGTTGATAGGAGAGTCCCAATACCCAAGATAAAAATAAATGTATCTTACTAAAAGGGCCCTGGTCATTGGTGGGCTGAAGGTCCCCCCCGTTGTTAGAGGGACTTCTTGCAAAAAAACCTGACCTTCTACAGGTACCAGTTATAGTTTTAAGGTTGCATTTTGTAACTCAGTCTTGCATAAGAATTGCTATAATGAACACAGCCCTGAGTAAACTGCCTTTCACTGAATCAAATCATTCTGTCCCAACACACCTATAGACCTTGTGGACAATTAGCATTTTGAGTAAGGAGTTTTATAAATCTTTGATGATGCTATTTTATCACTGTTCACAAATTTCACTGAATCTGCACTGCTGGTAATGGTGGTCCTTTTGATCTGCTGTGGGAAAAGGGTAAAAAATAACAGAAATTGAGAAACAGCCAAAGGCCAGCCAAGGAGAAAGGCTGCCACAGAGACTGGTGGATGATTCAGTTTTCAAACTTCCTTCCCCTGTCATAAGCATTCTGTTTCTTGAAAGAAAGTGAAATCATTGCTATGCAAAAAAGAAATTAAAAAATAAAGGTTTCAAGAAGGAAACAAATGCTTGGAGAGCTGACTTGGCTCAAATTTTTCCTGTACATATACTCTTGACGTATCAGTACTTAAACTCCCTATGTCTGCATGAGGGGGGGACAAGGAACAATCAAATGTTTGTGAAGATGCCCCCATCTGTTCCATTATTTGAGGGTGCAGAGATGCTCTTTAGTTCTCATGGTCCTTGCCTATTTTGGTTGCCAGGTGGTCTCTTTGCCCACATTCCACAACCAAAACAGCTGTAAAGATTTTTTTTTTTCCCCAGCACACACAGGAGGAGGGATCGCAGTAGTCCCACCCTTTCTGCAGAAGGCCTTGTGGATCTTTATCCTTTATGAAATCAATACATTGCATTGGCAATGCAGCCATGAAATAAATTCAGGTCAACCCCACGCACTTGTATCATCTCACAGGGTCACCATCTAGATACAAGAGAGAGCAGTTAAGCTGCCTATGCCCCAGACATGTAACTGCAGTGCATTATCTCTGACACCAGAATATCTGTGTGCCTCACCATCCTGGAGGCACCGAGTTTCACACAAACACACCTGGACAGCAAAGCACCATGGCCCAATTTACACAGGGGAAATCATGTCCCAGAGGGACTCAGTGACTTGCCTGAGATCACACAGGAGGTTAGAACTGAGGTGAATCCCCTTTTGTGTCTGTGCTGAAACAACATGTGGAGATTGCTTTGCATATCAGTTCAAGCAGGTACTTCCATTGGAGCAGTGGAGTAAGGGATGGAGATCAGAAGGCAGGATTTAAACAGACATTGTGCTGGTACCCAGAGACTACAGCTGTTAGGCACAGTGTTGCCCTATGGCCATTCTGCAACTAATTTCTGAGCAAGTTGCTACAAGTCAGTTGGGTGCATCTGCACTGAGCTCCATTGTGTGCTGAAATGGTCAACTGCTCACTTTCCCCAACCCACACTAGGTTCTTAATTTACTGATCGTCCTCCCTCTGCACTGTCCTTACTCATGCCAATGTACACTAAAGACCTTGCAGATCAGTAGCATGTTGGATTAAGACTGTTACAAGCCTCTGATGATGCCTAATTTACCACTGTTCACACACATGTTGTTTTTCTGTCTTACTCACTGCAGATCTGCGCAGGATGACAGCTGGCTTCATGGGCATGGCTGTGGCCATCATCCTCTTTGGATGGATTATCGGGGTGCTGGGGTGCTGTTGGGATCGAGGCCTTATGCAGTATGTGGCGGGACTTCTCTTCCTTATGGGAGGTAAGGATCTTGGTGCTTGAAGAAATGCATTTTCCTTGTTGTTTTCATGTTCCCTCTTTCCACAAGTCCCTCCTTTTTGAAGTCACTGCAGATATGTTTTCAGAGTTGTTTTAGGTGATCTGAACTTGGTTTCATTCCGAGCTCTTTCTGCTGTATATCAAGGATAACCCAACTGTAGTTACATGCTGCTTCATATCATAGAACAGTGGCCATAAGTCACAGGACCTTGTGAGTTGTTTAGTCCAGTGCTCTGTTGCTGTGAGTAATACTATAGCCCTTAAATTTAATAAGTTTAATGAATTTAGTAATAAAAATCTGAAGATTAGGCATTCACACTACTATCCTATTTCATAGTGGGACACTTTACTTTGATAACTAGAAACTGTGCTCCAAGTTTTAACCTATATTTCTTTCTCATCGGTTGTTACTGAGTCAAATGTAACTTTTACGTGTCTCTCTTCTTTCTCTGATGTACCCATGATGAGCAATGGTATCCTCTGTTTTCCTTTTCCCACCCTACATACGCTATTTCTTGTTGACCCATCTCTGTAAGACCAGTTACCCAGCCAGCAGCCCTTTCTGCCACCTGTTCTTGTTTGTACATGCCTTTCTCAAATACAGATGAGAAGAACCATTCCCAAACAAGGTCTGATCACTACCTTGGAGAAGTGATATTATGGTTCCCTTTCTCTGCTGGAAATCCCTTGCCTGAAATATCTTGTGGTTGTATTTGCCTTTTTCATGTTGTGTCACACTGGAGACCCACAACCACTCATCAACTGGATAATACATGCAGGCCTTTGTAATTTTCTGCTGATGATCTCCCAGTTTTCAGCAGGGGATCTGTTTATTACTCCCCAGGTACATGCCCTGGCACTCTGCTTTTGAGTTTCTTCTCATTTCTACTACACCAGCCCTCAAGGTCATCCAACGTTTCATGTGTAATGCTCCTGTAGTAAGAAAGGCTGGAGCCTTTCTTACTACAGATGCCATCCAAATTTCTGTCATCAGCACATTTCATGGCACACAGTTAACTTGAAACGAAGGGTGTGAGAGTCAAGCCCCAAACACAGTACTGAGTGAATGTCTCAAAGTAAACAGCTCTACTTCTGTTCTCTCTTCTCTGCTGGTGTTTTTAGTTTGGCTGGGGTTTTTCTCCCCACGCAGATCATCACTTCAGTGCATGTGGTCGCCTGTTCATATATACTGTGGTGTGACACAGCTAAATGTGTGAAATAAGGAAAGCTGCTGTAGTTCCAGAAGAGAATTTAAGTGCTCCAGTAACAAGTATTTATGTTCCAGTGCTGTTGGCAATGGTGACATTAGCTCTGTTTGTGCCTACAAACACATTTGAAGTCTGCTAGTATCTTGTGCGAGCATGCACGAGTCTATGCGTGGATGTCTGTAAACGGTTTGTTGTGGGTGTCATTACTATATGGGCCAAACTGACTTGGTGTTTTTTATGTAATTAAAAGCTTAGTTTGCATGGAGAGCTATTTTGTTCTAATATGCTCAGATATCTGAATGGTATTTAACTTGCTGTAGTAAGCACAACATTCATATTAAAACATTAGGACTATACTGAATAAATACTGAAAACTTAAATATATTAGCAACTAGCCATATCTTGTTTACTAATTGGAGTTATCACTATCTATGGTCTCTAGTGCATCTGCAGAGATTACTTAGTGGCTCAGTGGTTTTTGTTTGTCAGTGATTTGAAAGAAGGCTGATATAAGTTTGCAGAGGAAAGAAGACTCATTGTAACCATGCATAATAGGATGGGTCACTCATAGGTTACAAAGCCATCTTTTAGTATGCTCAAACAATACATGTTTCAGTGGAGACAGATCCAAGGTCATGCAACTGGGAACAAAAAGTGTCAGTCATCCTTTCAGAACAAGAGGCTGCCTCTCAGAAAGCAGTCTCTCTGAAAATGTCTCTGGGATCATGGTTCTGGGATCATCCAGCTGCACTGGAGCTCTCAGTGCAAAGCATCTACTAAATGTGCCGGTTGTGATGGGAATGTGCCATAAGAGTATGAAATGGGGGTATCACCGGGCAAAGTAAAACTATTACTGGACATCCTAATCTGGTGTGCATACTAAAGAAGGACATGGAAAAGTTGGGAGAGGTTTGCAGAAGAGTTACAAGAAAGACTCAAGGTCTGCAAAACAAAAAAACCCACAGCATGCCACAAAAAGCCAATTGATTAAAACTGTTTAACAGAAGGTTTATAATTGACTTGAATGCAGTGTGGAAGTACCTATGCAAGGAGAAGTCATCTGATAGTAGCATGTTCTTTGACTTTCTAGATAAAATAATAACAAGATCCAGCAGCTGGAATCTGAAGCTAATTTAAATGAGAGGCACCATATTATTTCATCTGCCAAATTCTGTCAAGATGGATGATATTTTTAATAAAGATGTGCTGGAAGGAGATCAAATTTATTTTCTGCTCCAGCATAGACATGTGGATTAGGGTTACAAAAGGTTACTCTCTTGCTTTGCATACGTCAGTAGCAACTGCTATACCTTTCCTGATTTCTGTTAACAGCCAATGTGTATAAGGGAACATCTCCAAACTGAAGCAGTCAGTTAAGAAAATACATGGTTAGACCCACCTAATCTGAAAGTCAGAAGCTATCAATGTTTTCAGACTGTGTCATATGTTACACGGTCATTCTTTCTACAGACAATTAGTCTTTTAATTTGAACCTTTTTATTGCTGGACGGTGTTTGAATACAAAGCTGTTATGTCAGTCATGGTGTAAATGCTGTAACAGTATTATCTTATTGGTCCTCAAAATGCACGGAGCCAGAGTGCATCTTAGTTTTGCCTAACTTTTCTCAGGTCAAATAATGGGGAAAATTATTTGGGAGGCTTATCATATCTGACCTCACTGCAGCTGAGAGAAGACTGTGTTAAATTGGTAGCTATATAATCAGCCTGGAATCTAACTTTCCCTTCCATTTGCAATGCCACTTGTCTTGGTTATGTTTGTAGCGTTTTCTCTGTTTTGATTTCTAGGCAAATAGCTCTTCCTCTGTAATGCCTAGATATTCCTGCCTTACTGTATCGATGGGTTTTGTCCCTTATTGCCTGTAATTCTTTGAACTAAGAAGTGTGTGCTGTGATAATCTAACAATACCAGACATGGTTTCCTTGGACCTCCGGATCTTTATTATATTTACTGAACAGTTTTCTTGCTAGCCTGTGTGGCAGTGCTTAATAAGGACTTGTTTTAGTGTGCTTGATCTAATATCTCAAGCAAATTGCTGAAATAAGTCATTTGTGAAATGCAGGCCGTTATCTGGTATTAGCTCATCTGGAATCCAGGACATGTAAAATATGATTTAGAGCGTGTTTTACAGTGTTGCTCAGCATGTTTTCTAACAAGTTTAAAAATGTTAATAATTCATCTTTACTGTTTAGTCTAAATGTATCTGTATCAACAGCAATCACAGGTCTCTTATGGCTTCCATAGTTCTTTTGCATAATTTTCTGTATTTATTGTAGAATTTGTACTTGGATTCCTTATCTTGAATGATGGCATTCGCCTGACCACGGCAGGATTTTTTTCAGTCCTTCATCTTGTACAGAGCCAGCCAGATATTACAAATTATGTTTAGTATTTTTGACCTCATTTTGTATGATGGTGCTATTGCATAGCTTCCAGTACCCAGAGTCTCACTATCTGTTGTAGTTTAATTTCAGTATTGTCAGTGCAATTTTTTCTAGCAAGGTGACAGATTTCTCTTTCTGAGAGTTTCTCTAGTTGGAATTATGCTCTTAAGTTTCACTAAGACTAGTTAATTTTATGCATCTTATTTGAGACTGTTTAATTCTATTACAGAAGTGGGTCATAATCAAATTATACATGACTCGAAGCACATCCTCTTGCAGTTTCTCATGTTTTCTCTCCATGCAAATTATTGAAAATCTGTGCACCAGTAAAAGCTCCATACTGGGCATGTCATCCAGTAATTTTGTAATATTATAATAATTTTTGTAACCTTAGAAGCATCTGTAGCACTGCTTCCAAATGTCAGAATCCTGTGGCAAATTTGATGCTTTCATGCTCATTGAGTACCTAGGAGTAATCTAAAAGAAATTCAGTTACACATCTACCTATGGAAATGCACGTAAGGCATTTTATATATTGGTTTTGACCAAAGTATATTTACTTGCTCCAAACCCATGCCTTTGCTTTCTGGAGTCTAGATGTGATCTCCTCATTGGTTCCCAGGAAGCAGCACTCACATTTGCTGGCATTGAGAAGTTCTTTTAAATGTGTTCAAATCATCGACGTGATTGGCTTTATTATCATGGTAAACCTACCCATTCATTTGGTGGATGTCTTCACTCAGCAGTAGCTAATATCATTGCCAGGTGAAAGTCAAATTTCAGTTTTACTTCTAGCTCCAAAGAGTTGGGATGCTATCAGCTGGCACGCTGGCAACTCTATCGAGGCAGGTATCTTCAAGAATCTCTCCTTTCAGTTCTTCATCAAGCTTTTTAAGAGTATTTCCTGTACCATGGTAAGTCCACATGCTATATATCCATCTAACTATTTGTTTTTCCACCTGCTTTCCAGCACATTCATAGGTTTTTCTTGTTTCAGCATCTCTGTTCTGTGAGGTTGATTGTCCTTCCACAACCATGCAAAACCAACCTTGCCACACCATCTGTAATTGTACTTTACAAAACAATATTTCAAAGACAACTTCTCAAAGGCTGTTGCTTTCTCAGTCCAGCTCCGACTTAATTTCAGTCACGTGGCTTACTTTATTTCTAGTTTTGAGGGCAGGGCTGACTTTATACTTAAATGCTCCAAACCTCTTTTCCTTCTTCTCCTTGGGGCTTGCCATGAGGAAAGTGGGGTGACAGGGCTGCTCCATGGTGGCACGCTCCAGTGTTTCAGCAGTGGCTGCATCCTCCCCTTCCCCACCTGGTGCACTTCCCTGATGAAATGCTGTCCCTTGTCCCAGCTGGAAATATAAAATCGCACTTCCAATATCTTGTTCTGGTACTTGCTTCAGCACAAAATTATCCCTGGCTAAATTACATCCATGGCCAAAGCTACATCACTTGTCTTTGTAAATGTACAAAGAACCACAAAGAAGGATGTTTGATCATCCTTATCAGCGCTCTGTCCTTCAGCTGCACATTCATGTGTTTTCCTTTTGTAAGTCTGTAATTTGTACTGAGAACACATTTCAGTGAAATAGTTAGGGATTTTACTGCATGCCTAACAAGGCAGCCCTTCAGGGAGAGACTTCTGCCTTGTCTTATTTTGTTCCAAATTTACTGCAAATAAATGCAATAAATCATCTCTGCACTTGTTTACTGTTTTACCTGTTCTCTTCCCTCTTATCTGGTCTCTGCCAGTTTTGTCTTGTGCCATGCATTTTAGGATCACTTTAGGGATTTTTCCCCATTTGCTAACAGTTTCCTTAGAGAAGCATATAATTTTACTAGTCTTGCAAATATTCATTATTCTTTGCAAAGTCAAGTGTGTTTCTTCCTGTAACCTTGCTTTGAGCCAATTATAAATTTTACCATTAATAATTCAGTCTTTAATTAGTCTATTTGGAAATTATTCCAGCTGCTAAATGCCCTTATTCATGTGATTTAGCGTCACCACACAGATCTGTAGTCTCACATAGCAGCTCATTTCTTGTCTTTGCTTAGTGACATTTTTCATGAAATATTGAGCTTGAGGCTTTGCTTGGGAGCCCTTTTTCACTGGCACTGAAAGACCTGAAAGTCTTGCTGTACACATATAGTGGTGCTATGGAGTTTCTCCTGTCTGATTTTCTGTCCTGGCATTTGCTTTCAGAAACATCTGGAATTTCTTTCATCCTCTCCTCCTCCCTTCTCTCCAGGGATGATCTTGCCAATCTGTGGGATTCAAACACCATTTGCCATCTCTGCTTCTGCTGGTGATCTGGGTTTCTTCTAAGCCCACCTAAGAGTGATGCAGAGACACTGCTCTTTGCAGCCTGTCCATACTCACAGGACTTAGGTCAGGGTTACAAATGCTTCAAACCTTTTCCCACAGCAGAGGTGACCAGCTATTCTTTCTAGTGCTGACTGCTGCGCCAGAGATAAGCAGGCAGGAAAGATGTGTGAGAGGGAACAAAAAATGAAGTTATGCAGGTGTACTGGCAAAATTTAATGCTTTATTTCAGATATGCAAAAAAGGATGTTTATTAAAGAAATAAAGAGCAACACACTTTTGCATGTATGAATGAATTCTGCTTTTCTATACTAATCCGTGAAGTAACATCCTCATATAAGTCATTTCCATCCTCCTCACTTCCCAGAAATATTTCCAAAATATTCCTTTCCCCAGTCCAGGGGTAAGTCAACAAACCACTTTATTAGCAACCAGAGGATGAACTGACCATTTATTCTGGGTAAATTTCCTCTTGCCCCAGCCATGCCACGCTTCACGCAGGTCTGTCACAAGGTGCTGGAGGGGACAAGGACACAGGGCATTGAGCCAGTGCCTACTAGAGCCCAGCAGCTGCCAGAGCACTGCTCACTGTATCCAGGAGCTGATGACCAGGCTGATACTGAGGGATGCAAACCCCAACAGAAAATGGGACTTCAAAACAGGGCTTGGAAGCCTCTGCAGCACAGTTGTTGCTGCAGGTGTGCTGCACACATCTGTGTATTCTTTCACTCACCTCCATGGAGAGTCTTGTCTTCAAAATCTCCAAGCCTGTGTGCTGTGCTTCCTTCAGCTGTGCTGTGCATATGTTAGTAGATGACAACTGAGGCATCTGTGGTTTTGCAGCCATGGATCGTTACCAGCTGTTGAGTCATTTCAGTCCCAAATTTAACTCACTGTACTTTGAAAATAGCACATAGCGGTAGAAAATAAGAGTGCTTATTCTACACAACTGTGGTCCTGCAATCTGAAAATAATCGCTCCACTGCTGAATAATTTAAGAAACAAAAATGGAGCAATTTAATACAAGTGTAAGGCAAAGCTCTGTGATTGCCATCTCCTAGGCAGTTATGAAGTACCCTCATAGCAGCTGCCAAGAGGAGGGAAAAAGAAAGATGGACAGAAAGAGAAAGTAAAATACATTCTTCAGAGTTCATCTGGAAATACGATGGATCTCACAGGGCAGCTAGGATTTATATTTCTCACTAATTATCAAGGTTTCTACCCATTCTTCAGGATGTTCATAGCAGTGGCATGATCAACCATAACATTGAAGATGGAAGATACTTTCTGTGATCATATTTACTTTTCTCTTTTCCACATTATTCCTTGAAAATCCAGTTTCTTGTGCTTCTTTCCCCAAGGAATAGCATTAGAAAGTTTACAGAAGATCTTTTTTTTTCAATATGGAAAGGCAAGTACAAATGCACATGTTTGCACAAAGGTATGCATACAGATCTTAAGCAACAGCACGTGATCTTTACAAAACCAGAGGTCTACAATAAATGACTGCAATCTGATCTGTGAATCTTGGCATAAAGATTGTTTTCACAAAGGCATAATACCTTTTGCCAGTTTGAAGAGTATTTATAATTCAAAAAGGTTGTACCACTGGAAAAAATGTGATGCTGATTATGTTTTAGTCCTGCAGGAGATACTATATTAGCAATGACTACTGAGGAACTTAAGAATTCTTGCAGAATTTCAGGGAGCTTCCTTAGACCTCCCCCATATTCTCTCAGAGCCCCACAATACATCCTTAGCAACTCCTAAAACCCCTTTAGTGGCCCTCCATCCTCCTAAGACACCTCAGTATCCTACTCGAGACCCCAAAACTCCTTGCAGACCACAGTAAGAACTTATGTTGCTTGACCTCCAGATGGAGACAAAGGCTGGTTTGTATTAAGAGATGCCATAACTTAGTTATGAAAGGCTCTGAAATGTGCCTCATCACAATAAGGTCAGTCCCTGCTCTGCCATGCCTCCCACACCACATATGTTCACACTTGTTCTTGTGCTTTTGGTTAAACTTTGCATTATTGTCTAAAGTGATATAAGGCCTCAAACTGGAATGAGCTTAAGTACAGTGTTAATAGATTTTCAATGTGTAAACCTCTCTAAGGCTCTGGGTTGTTTAAAACCCTCAAACACATTATAAGGGTGTTGCAAAAGGCAGAAAAAGAGCTGATGAAAGTCTTTATGGACCTGTGATGAGACCCAGAGCAGCTATGCAGGCGCTGTGTGCCTTAGTGCCCGTCAGGCAATATTGTAACAAGGCTAAGCGCATGCATATTGAGGTAATAAGACTTAGCCTGCTTTTAAAAATGTCCTTTTTCATCACTTTCAGGATTTGCCAATCCCTCTTTTTAAGCAGCTCTCTCCTGCACAAATTGTGCCATCCCTCATAGACTGGGTTGCAGGCCATGTTCCTTGGTCTCACTTTAGGCTGTGTTTCTGGGACAAGAAGAGTAGCTCTTCTTTTCTGATGTATTTCAAAACCTGGACACTGATGGATACATGTCAGCGTACATATATATCTGGATGTAGGTCCACTGGACACATACATATCCAATCAACATACATGGACAGGACTGGAGGTACTTCTTCATCGTGACCAACTAACCATCAGTAATCAGCACTTAGAAATTGGTATCACTTTCCTTCTGAATGTTATCTGATTTCCTATTTTCACTCCAGAAATAAGCATTTAGGAAATCATCCATGCAGATATACACCCCCCTTGCCATCTTTTAGGGTTTTAATTTGACACCAAGGTGGCCTGTTTAGTGTTTCCAAGCTAGAAAGCAATCGCTCAGCTGATGGCATAAGGAAGTTTACATTATGCTTAAAAGGCAGAGCTAGGGCAGTGTGTTACATCTTTACTTCCAGTGCTTCTCTACACTTACTGGTGCAGTGAGAACACATTTTGCATTTATTTATTAATGCTGGCACCCATTTTGAAAAGGAACTAAAAGTCTCTCTGGAAATATGAAAGATTGCCTATTTTCACTGTATGGGCATCTGTGTGTCACTGCCTACTGGCCACTGAATTGCTCTTTTATAATTTTATGTTAGAATACTCCCCAAGGGGAATCATAGCACCCATCTTTGCATCTCCTACAGCAGAAGTTCAAAAGCAGAGTTATGTCCTCCTTCTCACAGAATACTATTTTCATTAGATGTTATTTTTTTGCAGTACTTCAGGAATTTAGCTGATTCTTTAGGTCAGTACTGGCAGACCTAGCCCTGAAATGCTGGGACCTAAGAGTTAACACCTCCAAAAGAGAATGGGGATGGGATACAGATTTTTTTTTTTTCAAATCAGTAACACTGATGAACTGCAGGATCTAGTCATTTAGAGGTGTTGGGTTGTATGGGGTTTTTTTGGTGTGTGTTTTGTGTGTGTGTGTGTGTTGGTTTTGTTGGTTTGTTTGTTTTGTTTGTGTGTTGGGTGGAGGGGTGGTGGGTTGTTTTTGTTGTTGTTGTTGTTGTTGTTGTTGTTTTGGTTTTGTTGTTGTTGTTTTTCTAATTTTATTTTATTTTGTTTTTTTTTTCCTGGAGGGAAAGGCACAATGAGACAATTCATTGTCTACTCCATAACATTTAATCTCCATGGAAACATTATCAGCTGACTTCAAAATAAGCCTTCAAATGTGTTGGATTCTTTTTCCTGTGCATTCATTTCTGATGTTTCTAGATGTGCATTTGCATACTGAGGGGAGAAATACCAATACAAGTAATTCTGGAAGCCTTGGACCTGATCACAGAAGAGCATTTAAGAGAAAGAGAGGAAAGGCTTCACAATGAGGTGCAGAGATCAAGTCTGGAGCAGAACACAGTGTGTGTGCACCTCTAAACTCAATTGTTTTTCAGCCTTAACTCAACTTGGTCTCCCTGAACCTGGCGTACAGTAAATTAAGAAGACAGCTCACTCTGGCTTTTCAGCTAAAAGAACTGTTCATATCTCTGTGTGTGTTCATTTTAAGTCAGCTATACTGACTTGTAATTTCTCCCTCACCAGGACAGGAGGTACTGACAGAAGCATCAGTACCTTCAAGAGTTACGAGAACAGAAAACCTAGTGCAGTCTATGAAGGGCATGCAATCTAGTTTGCTTCTCAGGAATGTCAGTAGGTCTTTGCAGGCTGACAGAAGTTGAATTAAAGTAGAAGCAAAGCAGGGAAGACAGATCCAATAGCAATACAAAAGACTTTCCCACCCATGGCCCTGGAAAACAAGTTATGTGTTTTTTAAAATTCTGTGGTTGTTCCTTATCCTTTTAATAATGTCACCAGGTCTTTGATCTGTTGCTGGCTTCTGAATTCCAATGGCAAGACACATCAAGGCCAAAAAGAAGACAATGAAAACAAAGCTGGCATTTATTATTGGGTTGGCTTTTATTGAAAAAAAAAGAAAAGAAGTTTTCTGACTTGCTTGCATGAAGGAAAACTGCACATGCAAAAGGAGGAAGAATAGTACTGGCGTGATTTGCTGGACAGAATCAATTCTTTACAGAGAAAAAGAGGAGCAAGTTTCTGTGTGTGGCAGATCTTGTTAAATGCAGAAGCTGAAGCAAAGTTTAGATGCATCTCCTTGGCCACCACCATGACCCAGAGCTCCCAATGGTTTCTTTAGTAGTACCTTCAGCAAACAGAAGGATTAAAAAGGCATGTGAGTAACTCCACCCTTTCAGCCCTGGAAGTATTCCCTCTAAGACTGTTTTTAGTGGCACTCACTAGGCAATGAGGAATAAAGCTGCACTGAATTCCTTTGTGCTGTGTTTGTTCTCCAGTCTCACTTGTCTTGAAGAACATCTATCTGAAGACTTTTCAGCCATTTAAGGTTTCATAGAAATGAAAGATTCCACAAACCTTCTGAGGTTCCTTCTAAGGTTCCCTCTGAGAGAGGTTCAATTTTTTTGTCTTGAAGAAAAAGACCTTATGTAGAGAAAGGCAGAATGAACTGGTTGCTAAAAGACCAAATGCAATGTGGTGCACAGATTCCCTATGTTATGGGAGATGTCCCGTGACAAGACAAACCTAACCTGACCCCAGAAATTTCTCTTCAGCTCTGCCTAGGAAGCACCTAGGCTGAGGTACAGCCTAGGCTAGGAAGCACCTGGCTGAGGTACAGTTTCATGTTGAACTTATGTGTCTTGCCACCTGGCAAATCTGAGATGTGATGGAGTCACTAATGTTTGCTCAGACCTCCAGTGCCCCTTTTCTGTTTAATCTTTTAGCCTCTGTCTGGGTCATCCTGGGAGGTTCATACTGCAGGGGATGAAAGAAACCTGCTGTCAGACTCTGCATGTGGCCAAGCATGGTGCTTGCTAGTACAGGGATGGAATAATTTCACTAACCTTTGATTAGGATGTTTCTTCATTTTGACATTAAGAGATCTTCCTTTGTTTCCCTTCTGTTCCCAGTAAGATACTGAATCACATCCCACTGCTACAACTGGCATATTTTTTGCTGCCTCCTCTGTTGTGGCTGCAAGTTCATGAGCCATTATGTTTGCTTAATGGCTGCAGTCAAGTCACTTTATTATTGTTAGGTCACAGGAATCACCATTGTTAAAGTAATCAGAAGGTTATTCAGCTCACGCTTTGATCAACTTTCCTGTTTCTCCCTAGTCCATTTTATCAAAACAACGTGCCTTTAGCTAAGTACTGTTGGTTTTGCCTCAGGTGCTAGCTTGTAACTTCAGAGGGTGCTTGCTCATAGCTGGTGCTCTCTGTCAGCCGCAGCACACAGTGTGGGTCCCAGCTCCCAGTGCACTGTGCACTGTGGGATATGGTAGCAGAAACGTCACCCTGTGCAAATCTGCAGAGTGCTGTAATGTGCAACGTGTCAGTTGTATCAGCGTAGCAAGCTGGAGGTCAGCAGTATTGTTCTGTATACTTTACTGATGTACGTGAGCCTAAGGATGGTACCCACTAAGTATTTGCAGTCATGACAGAGGCTACGTAGTCCTCTGGTGCCATAACTTATTATGGCTTGTACAGCAGCGATTCACTAGACAGGCACTGCTGCTGAAGTAACATGCAGCAGGAGAACAGCTCTGTGTGGTGTGGATGCCGCTGGTATGTTTTGAGGTAGGAGGCCAAAGGCCAAATGCGAACTGCATTCCGACAGTGGCTGTAATGCAGTATCATAGCACCACTACAGACCCTGCTGTCTGCTCTGGCTCAGGGTATAAAATAAAAATGCACCAAGTTCCAGCCCAGGTGGGTGTATGGTCTCACAAGGACACCACACTGAATCTCCATCACCCAGTCAGACTTCTTCCATCTCGGCTTTTTTTAAAAGGGCAATTTTCCAGCAAACCCCTTGCTATTCTGCAACCTTTCAGTGATGCTGCAAGCTGCTTCTGCTGGAAGAGTGCATAATTAAACAATAATTTATATTCTGTGCATGTATGCCCACAGCAATAAAGTGTTCTCAAGAGCTGTGTGCTGCTGAGGCATTTAATCCATGCACAGAAGGAGTTTACTGCAAAGCTGCTCCCTCCAAAAGGCTTTTGTCACCACTGTGTTGGGAGGGAATTCGGTTTATTCTTTAATAATTTCATCTGATTGTGATATAATTTAAATAGCTAATGGTACACACTCCACTTTAGGATGAGACCTCATTTTATTTGTTTGTTTGATGTACCTTGAAAACAGTAAAAGCTAGTAGGGCAGAGAGAAAGTAAAGATAATGTTGTTTCACTTGTGAGATTTTTTTTTCCCCATTACCCTATAATAAAAAAGCGATGATAATTAAATAAACAGCACTCCTTCCAAAGACACTAGTGGCCACAAATTGCCATCAATCTCAGCTACTAGAAATAGTTTAAAAGGCGGAGTTTTGCATTTATTTGAGAACTCCATGGTTTCAGAGGGCATCTTAAAATCCATACCTTTGTGCTTCTTTATTTTTAACTACTAGTGTTTATAAGTAATACTCAACATTGCTATCTCTGCAAAACAAAGCAGAAAAGGAGAAGAATCAGGGGTGGTTTATTAGTTTACTTTGTACATCCGACAGCACAGTTAGTCCGTGAGTCATTTTTGCCTGTTTTGGGGGGAAGAGACAGAACAAGCATCATTCCGTCAGACGTGGAAGAAATGTTTTCCAAATAAGGAGAAAAAGTATTTGTCAGAGAGGTGGGCTGGCCTGGGTTATTTTAATTAATGGCTTTTTGGATTTCCCTTGATTTCAAATTGGTGATCTCGCCTTTGGACTAAAGTCGGACACCTCATCCCTAATACTAGAGACAAGGATGTTTAGATGGAGCTTCCACCAGCAGGGTCTGTTTGTGCCCCAGCACCATGAAGGATCGTTGTTTGCAGTATATCTAATAAGGGTGGCAGTTCTTGTCTCACAGAACACCACAGACCCTGTGGAATCCCTTGAGCTCTGTCACTGCAGAAGTCAAGCCAGGTTTGTGAGTGAAAGATGCGGCTTCTGACACGGTTTGAGGAGCACTAGCATGAGGCAAAATTCAAACGTATCTGGTATGGATAGTCTGAGCATGTTTGTGTTTAAATTGGTTCACTTATAAGAAGTTCTGCTCTCCCCTGGAGGTGAGGTTTGAAAACTGCAAACAGAGGCATTGCAGCCCCTCACACAGCCAGGCTGATCAGAAAGAAAAGGGAAGTTTACTGAAAAAAAATAATTCCCAGCACAAAGGCCCACAGCTCCGCTGGATATAATCATGCTTAAAAACAGCTACAGTAAAGGGCTCTGACTCATAATCCCCACCGAATTAGGCTTTGACCAACAATGTTACCTTTCCCAGCCATCCCTCTGCTGACCACGTCTGCCCCTGTAGCAAGGATAGCAGGACCCCAATCTTATACACTTATAGAGCAAACAAATTCATCTCTGTCCTTCTACCTGACAAACTTCCAGTCTAAATGAAGGAGACATCCAGTGTAATGTCTGATGTTCTTCTTCTGTAATATATAAGAAGGAAAAGCAGAAGATGGCCATGAGGGATTTAACAGCTCAGGTGCTCAAGTCACTGTTGATTATCAGTCTGTTAGCATGGTAGGCACTGTCAAAAGCAGGCCGAGAGGAAGGGCTGCTGTCTGACAGGGGGTCAGGATGAAGGTTTGACTACATGTCAGACAGCAGTTTCTGTGGCACAGACGTGGTTTTACATGAAATTTCATCTCTTACCTGACTGAAGCATTTTGTAGTGACACATGAATTTCCTTTGTCAAAGATGCTGCTGTTGCCTCGTCTCATTCATTAGTGTTTTGCTTAGGTAGTAACCGTACTCAGTTTTCATTAGTAACAGTTCTGGTGAGAGGCCAGATTAACTACAAGTCAGAACTTTCTTGCTTGGCTGAACACAGGCAACACATAGGATTCATACAGTGGCCATAAAAATTCCTCCAGGTGGCATAAAATATCAATTTTTGTGTGTCTGTAGTGAAGACCACTAGGGAGGCTGATAAACCCGTGCCATATAGGACATCCTGCAGAAGCACAGGGGTGTGACTGGCTGAGAACTGTACTATGCATCCTCTGACACTGTGCATGGCCATCATTAGTTGTTGTCATGGGATTAACATGTTTTTCAATGAAGGGGATGGACCAGGCAACCTTTTTTTAAAGAAGTCACAAGCTCATGATGTGCTTTATTCTCTATTGTTGTTACTTGTTCTTCTTTATTATTCATTTGTGCTGGGGCAGAATACCCCCAGCAAGGTGTAGCGCCAACATATTGGGCACTGTACAAACCCAAAGAGTAAGCAACACTCGTTGCATTGAAGAGCTTGTGGTGAAAACAGCTGAGACAAAGCGTGAAAGCACAGGGAGTTTATGAAAACCAAAGTTGTTTCCTTCCCTTTTGTACTTATCAAATGGAGCTTCAGTCTGGCCACACAGATTTTCCCACCCACCTCTCTTATAAATCTTACATTTCGAAAGAGATGAAATTACCATGTTCTTTCATGTCATTTTCTAACCACAGCCATATGAAATGAGCCGTGGAGCTTGGTTCAGAGCACAGTGGCTCCGGTAGATCATTTTCTTCCCAATCCCACAATGTACTAGTCATGTTGACATATCACACAAAGAACAACCGTGTTCTTGCCAGATATCTTCATGTTACTGGATAATCTAAGTGACATAGTAAAACATGGAAAGGGGTGTGTGGTTTCCAGTGAAGCAACCTGATTTTTGAGTAAGGGATTTGGGGAGGGAGACTTCCTCATTCATCCCACTCTGTGTTTTCAAGTAGTGTAGAACATCTCTGAGCCTGGGATCTCACAAAGCTCTTGAAAAAGTCCAGAGCACTGATCTTAGACTAATTGGGTGCTGATGAGAGGCAAGAAGGCTGTTTCTATTTAAATAGGCATAGTACTTACTGCAGAAGCTCGCTGGTCCTCACTGGTACCCTGTGGCACTATCACAATATGAGTCCCTCCGAATAACAAATAACCCGGGCCATCTGGTAGCTATGCACAGCATTAGAGGAGGCACCCAGAGTTCCCATAGTCCCTGACTTTTTCAACAGAGACTATCTACAAGTGGCACTCCAAAAACACATTGGAGAAAAGCAAGGCTTTTGACACTGTCTCCCATAACATCCTTGTGGATAAGCTCAGGAAGTGTGAGTTAGAAGAGCGGACAGGAAGATGGTTGAGAACTGGCTGAACAGTAGAGCTCAGAGGGTTGTGATCAGTGGTGTGGAGACTGGCTGGTGACCTGTAACTAGTGGTGTTTCCCAGGGGTCAGTTCTCTATCCAGTCTTATTCAACATCTTCATCAATGACCTGGATGAAGGGATGGAGTGCACACTCCATAAGTTTGCTGATGATACTAAACTGGGAGAAGTGGCTGATACACTGGGAGGCTGTGCTGCCATCCAGCAAGATCTGGACAGGCTGGAGAGCTGGGCAAAGGCAAACCTAATGATGTTCTACAAGGATAAGTGTAGAGTCCTACACCTGGGGAGGAACAACACCATGTACTGGTACAGGTTAGGGGTAGACCCGGTGGAAAGCAGCTCCATGGAGAGGGACCTTGGTATCCTGGTGGACAATGTTATCCAGGAACAGCGATGTTCCCTTGTGGACAGGAAGGCTAATGGTATCCTGGGGTGCATAATGAAAAGGTGGCCAGCAGGTCAAGGGAGGTTCTCCTCCCCCTCTGCTCTGCACTAGTGAGACCACATCTGGAGTAATGTGTTCAGTTCCAGTCTCCCTGGTTCGACAGGGACAGGGAAATACCGGAGAGAGTCCAAGCTACAAAGATAATGAAAGGACTGGAACATCTCTCTTATGAGGAAAGGCTTAGAACCCTGGGGCTGTTTAGCCTGGAGAAGAGAAGACTGACTGATTAATGTTTAAAAATATCTGAAGGGTAGGTGTCAAGTAGAAGGGACCAGTCTCTTTTCATTTGTGCCCTGTGATAGGAGGAGAGGTGATGGTAGCAGGGAGAAACACAGGAAGTTCCACCTCAACATAAGGAAAAATTTCTTCCCTGTGAGAGTGACAGAGCCTGGAACAGGCTGCCCAGAGAGATTGTGGAGTCTCCTTTTCTAGTGACTTTCAAGACCCGCCTGGGTCTGTTCCTGTGTGTCCTGTCCTAGGTGCTCCTGTGCTGGCAGGGGGGTTGGACTCGATGATCCCCAGAGGTCCCTTCCAACCGCTACCATTCTGTGATTCTATGAAAAGACAGTTCCGATAGACAAAGTGGTGATCAGGAGAGGAACAGAGAGACAGCCATGATGGTGGTCTCACAGCAGGTCCATGATAGAGATTTGCCTACAGACTCTAGACCCACATGATGCTCCTACTAAGTAAAGGAGGTATGGTGGAAAGTCCACACATATTTGGTGGTGCATATATGTTCCCACAAATACCCCCAGTTTCTGAGCCTAATTCCAGGCAAATTCACCATGTAATTATACCTGTGTCTTCAGAGTGGGAAGTGTAAAATCCATTTCTTCAATTCTCTGATGACATGTGTTACTATAGCACTCATTCTGTAGGTTGCCTTCTGTGCCCAGGCCCCTGCAGGCAATTCAGAGAGGCCCACACAGGGAGGAATTAGAGAGGAAAAATAAACTACTTATGTAGTTTCTGTTGACTTCTGTTGTTATCTCTTGAGACAGGCTTGTAGCGTCTGTAGCTATCCATTATTTTGGTGTGTGGGTGGCAACTGTGACATTTCGGGAGTTCAGAGTTTAGCTCTGACGAAGCTGCAGAACAAAGATCAAAATTAAACGCATCTGGGTGGGCTAAGGTTCAGCCTCATCTGCTATGTGTGTCTTTCTGTAACACCACCTGACAGAGTTATGATGCCTGTCCTCTCAGTGTTCTCAGGAAGAAATGAAATATTGCTGCAGAAATGGAAAACAAGAACAAGATACTTTGAATGTTTCCCCAACACTGCAGAGGGCATCTAGATTGGGACTGGAGTCATGCAGAGAGTAGACCCTTCATTTTGTGAGGGATTTTAAGATTTTGACAGTGGTATTAAAAGGGGGGGATATAATGGAAGTTTATAGATTTTGATATAAAAAAAAGAGTCTGAAAAAAATATCCCAAGTAATTCCAAATGTACATTTCAACAGAGATGGAATATATCAAGTATTTTGGAATGCTTTCTTCTATAAAATCTGTCACTGAAAAACTGAAATTGAGCAAAGAAGTCAAGCTTTCTTTTCCCCCAAAATATTGAAACATAATGATTCACTCTGTATTTGTCTAAAGCAAAATTCCAGAAAAATCAATGGTTTCATGAAGCATTCTGGTTCCCAAGGGAGTGCCTGTAATGAAAAAACTTGTTCCTGCGGATGTTTCTCCATACAACTCTGATCAGCATCAGTATTCAAAGCTCCGGTGGCACTCAATTCTTACCTCATGGAGCCACTAAGCTAAGCTATTTTCTATACAAACATCTTCTTCCCTTAGGTATTTCCTTACTGCTTGCACTGCTTGCTCTTCTCCGGCGACTTGGAAAGTGCTATCTCTGTCACTCTTCTAACTTATCTTTGTTTTTTTCCTCCCTCTTTCTTCCCTTCCCATTCTCCTCCAGGAACCTTCTGCATCATTTCACTGTGCACGTGCGTGGCTGGAATCAACTTTGAGCTCTCCCGCTATCCCCGCTACCTGTACGGACTTCCCGACGACATCAGTCATGGCTATGGCTGGTCCATGTTCTGTGCGTGGGGGGGCCTGGGCCTCACTCTTATCTCTGGCTTCTTCTGCACTCTGGCCCCTTCTGTCCAACCTGTCCCCAGGACCAACTGCCCCAAATCTAGACCTGAAAATGGGACAGTGTGCTAGAACAAATAGCAAACAAATACACACACAAACATATATATATATATGCCTATGTATACCTATACATGCATATATATGTATATATAACTATATATATATAATCTCAAATTAATGCCAGTGCCAAGGTAGAGCTGAGTCCAACATGGCACTCACATCTCCACCGGACTCTGTTTTGCTTCATTCTTTCTCACAGCGATGGGAAAGCTTTTCTCTCACGTGGCTCTTCCATCCAACTTCAGCATCATACCTTAAAGGTTGAATGAACATACAGTTGCACCTACTACCATTTGGGAAGGAGAACAGGGGGTCCGTGAAGGGGCATCTGGAACCAGAATCTGTACAGGACATGGAGGGGGGGTTGGGGGATACAGATGGGCACAGGACAAAATACCTGTCCATTGCAGCTAGAAGGGAAAATGCAAACAGCAAGCAAAGGAACAAGTCGAGCATCTGAGTCACATCTACAATGTACCTCCTCAAGGCCATTAGCAGAAACCCACCCACTTTCTTTTTCTTTCTTGAGACAGAATGGTGGAAGCCTGCCCTGTCATTGGTTTGGGGGTTTTTGGGCAGTTTGGGTTTTTTTTGCATAAAACACAGAAAACAAAATGGACAGAACATGTGGGGAAAAACAGAAGAGCATTTTCTTTTTGCCTGACAAACTTCAGAGAGAAGCAAGCAAGTGAAAACAACAATAATAATTAAAAAAAGATCTAACAAAATAAAAACAGGAAAAAAAAGAAAACTCCATGAGGACATCTCAGCGGACTCTCCAACAGTTTGATTTTAATCTTCCAGCTGCCTTATATCCAGGCTTACAACTAAGGCTGAACTGCTAATGTAAATGCAGCAGAAGGCCTTTTGAAAATGCTGTGATACATGTGTGTATAACTTTTTCTTCCCTCTTCTTCTTTTTTTTTCTTTTTTTTTTTAAGAAAAAGAGAAAATGAAAACATTGCAATGTGATTGTCTACTAAACCATCCACGCTGTGTTTGTGGCCCAAGACTGAGGCACTCCAACTGCAGAAACGTGATGAATGCTGTCACAGCTGAGACAGCATGTCTCCTCTGGTGGATTTTTGTTTTCATGGAGCATCTCAGTGTTCAGGACGGTGGACCTGAGGGAAGACCAACCAGGGAGAAGGGAAGTGGGGGGAGCCCTGGCAGTTTTTCTTCCCAGTTCTTTGATGGAGTGAGATTTCATCAAGTTTCTGTTTTGGATGTTTAAGACAACTGGGCAAAGGCTGTTGCCGAGGAGAAAAGGGGAGCTAATTTTGTAAGGGAGGAGTAAGAGACGCCTCTTGTTGTGTTCATGTATGCCAAATAAGACCTTCTCACATCTCGTCTTTGGAAACTGCCCTGATTCATTGGACGTCTCCACTCTTTGTCTGGGAGAATGGTGTACAGATGGAAGCAAAAGGGTCAGATGCAGAGAATGGAGATCCATTTCCCATGAGCTCAAGCGTTGTATAATATAATTGTGAATCCGCAAATGGGACTCTCTCTCTCTCTCTGTCTTTCTCTTTTCCCTGATACTTCTCTTCTCGTTGTCTCCTTTTTCCTTCACTTTGCTCTTCCCATTGTTCAGGTCATAGGTCCCAGAAGAGCTAAATGAACAGCGAAGTCTGGACAGGCTGGTGAATGCCACTAGGTGAAGAAAAGCATTTTGGCTGTGAGGACAGTGGGTCCTTGCAGGGGAACAGTGTCTGAGGGGAGGGCAGGGAGGAAGGGCCAAGGCTGTAACCACATGGAGTCTGAAGAGGCGATTACTGACTGGCTGTATGCAGGACTGAGGGTACTACTTACAAACCTACAGGCAAAGGGAGACAGGGCAAAGAAAAAAGGCCTCCCCAAAACCATCCCAAGCCAACATGCTCTTATTTCAGGGATAGTTACTAGCAATCCTTTCTTACATGATAGCTGCATGACATCAGTCCTCATGAGTCAATAAAAATCATCCTCTGCATGTACAAAAATTCACCAGGAAAAGGAGGCAACCTGTTGAAACTGTGCCTACTGCACAGAAATGACAGCACTGATTTCCAGGTCATCCCATTTACACATCTGGCAAGAAACAGTATTTTGCTCAGTTAAAAAAATTCAACCAACAAAGAATATACAATACAATTGCATAGCCAGCCATTCCTCTTCCAGCCTGCTTCCCCGCCTCATTACACCTTATGAGATGATGTTGCTTAATTAACAGCACCCAAAGAAATTAAATTTCTGGAGGGCATTTTGGAGTAAGGTAGATTTGGGTTTCATTCTTGCTCAGCTACCTAGCTTTTGCTTTCCCGGTCTACAAACATGCCAATGCCAACTGCCAAGCCAGTGTGTTGCCACTGAAGTGCCATCCCCAGCAACTGAAGGTTTGCCATTTCATTCTTCATTTGCTCTGACTGGAGAAAGTATTTATTTAATCATGTTGAAAATGCCTTTTGAAGAAATTTCCGTTTTAAGTAGATTGGTTTATTTCTTTTTTTTCTGGCAAGGTTTTCAAACAGAGTGGTTTTGAAAAGCTTAGAAATCATTTTACTGTGCAAGTGCCTACTAGGTAAGGAGGCTGATGAATTAGTATTGGAGTGAAGAAAATTAGAAACAGCTCTTGGAAAACTAAATAAAAACTGAAAGCAGAAAATCAGTAATGCAAAATCAAAAGATATCTTAATAAAAATTGTGTAATTTTTCAAAATATGAACAATTTTGAGAAAAAACTTCTCCTTAAGAGATTAGTACTTTAGAAAAAAATGGTAATTGTTTAATTAAAACAGCTCTGAACACATTTTTTCTTCCTCCTTTGCAGTGCTGAGTGCAATAGGGAAGGTATTTCATGTGAATACAGATACGTGGACTGACCCAAGTAAACTAAAGGGCACAGAGGTATCTAGTTGGAGTCCACCATCAGGCCCTGTGCCATGAAAAGCAGTAAGACAGCTCCTGTGACCATGTACAGTCTTGTGTGGTCTGTGTCTGGTCACAGGGTGTATTCTTTTATAGATACAGTTTTGAAAGAGGTATAGCAGTAAGGTTGAAAGAAATGGAAATAATTTTGTTCTTTCATGGATTCTCAAAGCTTTACTTTCTGCAGATGTCATGAAAATAGCTTTGCCTTGATGAAGTATTCTCTGATAATGTTGGAGCTGTATATGAGCCTTTGTGTTTGTCTCCGTGTGACGATGGTGGCAAAGGGTTAATATTTTTATTTACAACAGAAAAGTGTTATCCCTGGATCTTTAGGCCAGTTCTGTGATTTTCTATGCACTACAGCATAGGGTCTATAATGCCTGTGTGGCTATGAAGCATCTTAAAAACTATGGCAGTGCCTGATGCAGCAGATGATCAACCTTAATCTCACAGTGGATCTCCAAAGGGACCATTTTTCCAAACCTCTGCTCTCTCATCTTTGCCTCAAATAAGGGCAAAACCCCCTGGGGATATTGTGAATTTCCCTCTGTGCTACTCACAGAACTGGGAGGAGCCCTGTGTGCCTCCATACCTGTGAAGGGTGCTCACAGACCCACCAGTCTTTCTGTTGGCTCAGACTCTTCTTTAGAGCAAGGCTGACTCAAAATGCATCCAAATACAAATTTGCCATGTTTAGTGTCTCCATGTTTAGTTATCCAAAGCACTCTCCCATCTGCTCTGAGTTTCTGCATTTCTGAGAGGCTTTGAAGTATCTTTCTGAACAGAGATTCAAGCTTTCTGACTAGTGTGTGGTTTTCTAGTTGGAGGAGTAGTTAATTACAAATCTGTTACCTGTGATCTCAGCATTAAGGGACTTGACCCTATCCCTCAGCTCTGCTCTGGTGAAGCACTTAAGCATGTGCTTTACTTAAAGCATGTGCATAATCCCCTTAAATTTGGTAGACTATTTGTATGTTTAAAGTTAAGAATGTGCTTTCCTGGATGATGTTCAGCTTCCTGCAGAGTCCAGCCCCTGTTCTTCTTTTCCTATCCCCTCCCTGTAGATAAAGAGACACTCTTGCCCTAGCCTGATGAACCAGTGGGTGTTTGGTCTCCCTTTCCATGAGGAGGTAACGCAGGGTCTGTAGCTGGCAGGCTCTTTCCTGCACATGGCCTTTCATGTTGCACTGCTCGGACAACACATCTCTGTGTTCCAGAGACCACAAAGGAACTCGACTGCAGTGAACACAGATGTCATAAAATACTAGTCCCAGGAATGCAGGATGAATTGGCTCAACCCACTGTGATCTGTAGGCTGAGGTTTTGTGTATAGTGACTCTTAGTTATTGTACAGTGAAGTTGTCCTGTGACCTCAGTGAGTTAACTACAGGGGGTTCTGCTGTCTGTATGCCTGCTGGGGCACTGTTTATGCGAGGGGGCTACATGGCAGGAGTCCACGTGCTCTGTATCTTATGTACAGTATAGGACACCTTCTTCTTCAAGGTAAAGCTGCTTGTGTGTTAAAATTCCTGACTCATACTGGCCACCTGTATATATATCATCTTTCCGTTCTCCCTCTTTGCAAACACACAACTGTTCTTCCTTGATCTGCAAAGTACAGTCCCTCCAGTTATATTTTTAGTTGAGCTTTCTTTTTTTCCATTTTACTCCAGGGACAGTCACAAGTGGATCACAAACCACCAGTGACCACAACAATTTCTTTGAAACACTGCTTTTGAAAGATTGCCATTACTTTTTTCAAATGTTATTCCGGCTGCAGTAACAAATGAAAGGAAAAAGACCAAACCCTCAGAGTCCTCTAAACAGAGGATCCTCATCTCTACCATCCAGTAGAGAATTCTGAGAGTGCAGGTATTTTGCTTTCCTGTAGATGCGAGTCATCTGGGACCAGTTTTGGCTATGGCATGTTAACTGTGCAGTTTGCTGAATAAAACAACGCTGGTGAGGGAGAGGGTTGATATGTAGGGGGTAGCTCAGATTCTCAAGCTCCATGGCTGTCCATTTACCCACCATGCAGTGCCTCCAAATCAGGCTCATCCCTGGAGCCCCACTGATAAGCAGAGCTGAGAAGAAAATCACTGTAATCTGTCCTTAATTCTTTAGTGCCAAGCTAACTGACAGCAGGGAAATGGAGAGGAAATAATATGTTACCAAGTATAGCTTAAATAAAGACATACATTATTTGGGCTTTTTCTTCTGTGTGTCTCTATATAGGCCTAGAAGGGCTGTAGGAATGCTCAGGCACATTGACACAGACCAGCACTACATTTCCTTGCCCCCAGGTTTTGTGCTCTTTCATGGACCATCCTGCTGTGCTCACCCAGCCAGCAAGGGAAGACTCAAGGTGAAAAACTGAGACAGCTCTGAATGATTGCCAGGCACCACCGAGAGACAAAGAGTAAAATGTGTGCATGAAGCACAAACGGGATGTAAAGATTAGTGATGGATGAATTTCCAAGGTCAGGAACTGAGTTTCAAAAAAGGCTAAAGTTTGATTGCAAACTTCAGGCCAGATCCTTAAGATCTTGATTTTGCCAGTCTAAGCTGAAAACTCATAAAACCAGGGCTTAGCTAAAAACTTATCGCCCCACTGTTTCCAGATATAGCCAGGAATATAATGCATCTATTCCATAGTCTGTTAAATCCATAGAAAGCTTGCCCTTGGCTCCATTGAGTTTTGGATCAGGTGTCTTAGAAAATATTTTAATGCTGTTTGATTAACACTGAAAATTAAATGCGTGGTTACACACTCTCAAAGTCTCTTTGGCTTTAGAAAGAAACAGTCATCAGATGATACCTTTTTTTTTTTCTCCTCTGATTTTGTGTTTCCACCCTGTCTGCCCCACTAGTACGCCAGCCTTCTGCAGAGCCATAGTGAGAGAATGCAACATTTTTTAAAACAAAATGACCTACTGCTGGTGCCAGAGCTCTCTAACAAACTCCTTGTAGTGTAGTAGTGGGAGAACTGGAGTCTGATACAATGTTGTCAATTTAATTGCAGTAAGCCTTGCACACACTTGGGATTTAACTTGGACAAAGAGCCTAGAGCCTCAATATAGGCCACAAGAGGGAAATGAAATGCTGACCACCTCTAATAGAGCACTCTGAAATCACAGATCAGTTGTCCTTCCTTGCTCAGGGAAGGCTTGGAATGAAAATAATGGGGGCTCAGATAGGTTATCTCCAAGGGAAGGTGACAGAGTGAAACAAAAGGAAACCTAAGAGCAACTGTTACAGGTCAAAATTCACAGGCATTGGTAGGATAACCAATGTCAGCCGCAGCAGCAGCAGGAATTCTCAGTCCCTTCTAGGACTGCATTTTTATATTTTTTCTTCACTGATTAACACACCTGTAGAGTGCCAGAAAGCAACTTAAAAATTTTTCTTGCGTAGACTGTGTACATGGACATGCTCAGTTCCTTCCTTCCTTAGACACATGCACATCCCACATGATGTGGGTGCTAGTAATCTGTAAATAGGTGTACTATAAAGAGAGAAAATACATGGCAAAATGCAGCATAATGGTTTGTTTTCTATTCTTTTATACTTAACTCAGGAGCTGCAGTGCAATTCAGATGCCATCTGCATTAGGTTGTACATGCAGATCACACAGAAACTCTGCTGAAGAGACGTGGGGAAGCACAATATAACTGGGCTGAACGGAGCATTTGCCACCAAAATGTATTTGGATATTTAAGAAAGAGTTGCCAATATTGTTCTGATTCCAGAGATGCAGGGAAAGTAAGCACCTGAGACACAAATGTGTGTTTCTTTCTGCCTGTTTTCCCTTTGTGTGGATACATCCAGCGGAAAAGGAGGCAGTGAACAGCTCAGGTCAGAAACATCCCGAAACACTGCAGCAAGACTGTCCAGAGCTGACCATCAGTGCTCTTCAACACAGGGTTTCTACAGAGCTACTTCTGATCCAGCCAGTCCTGAGCTAGCCATCCTACCTCCAAAAATGCACTTGTGTCTACAACTCTTTACTACCCTCTAGTGCCACAGACCCTGGTACTAACCACCTGTGTGTGATACATAAGGGTGTGACTTTCTGAGCACATAAGGTTAAGGGAAAAAAAAAATGAAATCCCATCAGGACAGCCTTGGTATTCACAAGATTGGATCTTGCAACCCGCCGTTTCAGGGTGCTTCTGTGACACAGACGGCATCAGTCACAGAGGAAAAAAAATTGCATCATATCACCTCCAAATCAGAAGAGTTTATGGTTCCCTAGTGTAAAAATTCCACTGCGCCAAGAGGCAGTGCCATGGCAGGACACTGCCCGAGTCTTATTTGTGTCCTCTGCCTTGTGTGGGCTGTCGGCAGCATGGAAACAGCAGTTAATGCTGCTCGGCACGGCAGGGAGCTTCACATTCCCACGGCTTTGAGCCCTACCTGTGTCAGCAGGGCACAGGAGTATCTCTGTAAAGGCCAATTCCTTCAAGTGGCCTTGCTATTTTGCCAGCTGGTCAAAAATACCCAAAGAGTAACAGTGATTCTCCAGTAGATGAGATAAAGAGTCAAGTCTTCAAAAAGCTGCATGACCTGTGGGTTTTGCCCGTTTCAAAGTGATGTAGATACCAAGGAGCGTGAATCAGATATGGCTCTCTCTTCTGAGGCCAGCTACATAAAAGAACCTCAGCATCCAATTCCTCCTTAGGGGGTGAACAGGAGTAAAAGACTAAATACCTTCAGTGCTTCTTACTTGTTTTGAAAACATATATGCTCCTAATTTGCTTAAGCTTTTGTGGCATTTTATCTCAAAATAGTTTTCATCTAACTGTAGAGCATAAGGCTGTACTTTTCTTTTATGAAGAGTTATGCATTAACAATATATATCATAAGAAAAAGGTTCAAGTAATCAGAACAATAAAATAAGAGTTCAGCCTTAGACTATTCAGTTAGAGTGTACTGAATTATTTACAACTCCTGGGCACCAGCAGCAATCATGGAAATCAAATTTAAACTGGTACTATTTTTACTCAGCAATTCCCATCACTTAGAGTGTTTATGTTCATGTATTTGTTCTTTGATCTTTTGCAGGACAAAATTTCCCCTGCTTGCACAGAAAAGCATATTTGGGGACTTTTGGAGGTATTTTCTGCAGCAACTTAAATTATTTTAAAGCATTTTTAGGACTAGTATGACAGATGTTACAACTTTCAAAGCTGCAAATTGTAACTAAAATGGGCCTGGATTTCCAGTTCTTTCTCAAGTAAAATTCCCTTTGACTACAGGTCATTGGAATCAATGGGAAATTTGCTTCATTAACAACTGTAAGACTGGGTTCTGTTGATGCATATATGTGATGAGGGAACTTAAGTAAGGGGGCTGCTTATATGTCAGCCCAGTTAAGGATCTTTTGCACAGACACAGGAACAGTCACTGCTAACTCTCTCCAACTTTAAACCAATCTCTTTTTGTAATGAACAACCACTGTACTTGTGTGTGGCTGGCATGATGCAATGGTAAATCTCTCCCATGGGTTGACACACATAGAGATGTAGATATGTATATATATGTACATATACTTGTAAATTTATTAAAAATGTCCATAGCGTCACAGTTGCCTGAAATAACCTGAGGTTGATGTACAGAATTTCAGGCAAATGACTGTTTGTTTTCACAATCCTCATGTATCATTTTAAAATCAAAACAAATTAAAAAGTACTATTTCCCAGGAAAATCCTCATTCTGTCATTGCACCAGTCAAGGAGGGGTACCACAGTGAACTCAGTGGCACCCACATCCACACACCTATATCTAGTCATAGGACTGGGTCTCAAGGGCTTTTTTAAGGAAAAGAACTGGATTGAAGAAGCCACAGCAGAATTTCTGTTCCATGTTAGGTCTCAACAGACTCAACCTTTAGTAAGAGGCCCTTTGTAGAGATGCTGTTCTTCTGTGCTGGGTGTACATCTGTGAGGAGCACCTTTGTGGATGAAGTTAAAATACACAAAGGCCTGGATTTTCTGACCTACATTTGTCCCCATTAACCTCAGGCACTTAACCAAGCTGTTTATGTTAAGGAGCTCATATCCCTTGGTTTCTTGTGTAGTTATTGAAGAGACGCAGTTACTTCTAGATGGTGAACCAGTAAAAGCGACATCTAAGTCAGCTTTAGGAGCTCTCTTGTGCTCCAGAGAGTGACCACTCACCTATCTGGAGTGGTCCCAAGATCTTAAAAGATCTTAAATCCTGGTGAGATGAATCACAGACCTAGTGCAGAAGAGCATCCATATAGAGATCAGCCAAGGCCCCATGCTTCAGGTGCATGACCTGGCTCACCATGCAAAGCACAGATGTTAATTGTGGAAGACTGTTGAAGCAAAAGGAGATGTTCATGGGCAGCCTTCCCCTCCCAAATTACAACATGTCTGCAGAGGATAGGGCTCACCCCAACTCTTGGAGATTTCATTTGAGGTGAATTCCTTGTGGTGGTCTTCAGGCACAGACTACTGGGTGGTCCCAATGCTTGAGTTCAGAGATCATCTGAACTCTTCACCTTTTTCTGGCAGTCTTGGGTGGCATTGCTGAAGCAGTTCAAAGAGAGAATTGACATCCTAAAAGTGTGAATGACTGATCTGTTCAAAAGTTACTTTCATGCTACATCCCCAAACTGGCCTGAAGAAAGTCATCTATCTGGTAGTGATAATCAAAAAATTCTCCCCCAAGGTGCAACTGAAAGAGTTCCATATTTTATTTGTCTTTATAATGTTAATAACTACTTTACAAACAGCTTACATGGAGATTAAAGAGATTGCAATTTCATCCCTTATTGTTGGGATTACAGTTGTCCTCAGTAAAACTAAACTGGGGACTCAACAAGAGAGTGAACTGTGACTGTTATTCAGAAAGCTGCTCTGACATAGCTGAATTTACATTTCCGTCTAAGGATGATAGTCTCTCAGTGCCAAAATTTGGAATCACACATTGATAGCGGGTCAGTCTGGAAGGACCAGTAATTTAATCCAGTCTAAGAACTTTGGAGCTCTTGTATATTTCCATATTTTCCCTGAATAAAACAAACACAGTCAGAGGAGTGGGAGAACTAAAGATTTCAGAAAAATCCAGGGCTTAGTGAACTTTGGATGTTGTGCCCATGTATGGCCACTACTATTTATTTCAACAGCTAGATTTAAGTCAGTGAGTGGACATTCTTCACCCATCTCGCAGAACAGTTTTATTTTTAAAAATACTGTTCAGGTTATGACAAGAGGGAATTCAGCTGGCTTCAGGGACCTGTAAAGTAAAGATTCAATACTGTGAACTTGGGGAAAGACTTCAGCTAGAAAGTGGAAGATAATGCTGAGCTCCAGGGATCAAAATTTACTTTTCATCTTGGTACCAGCCTGACCAAGCTGGACTGTTTCATCCTGATATTTCTCTCCTGTTCAACTTTTACCCTTTTTTTGAGGAGTCAGAGATGTTTCCCTCTCCCCCCTCTTCCTTTTCCTCCCTTGTTGTGAGAATATAGAGATGCTTCCTGTAAAGATGTTTTTCTCTAAATCCTATTCCATACCAAACTCTTGCATATGTGACTGTTCTGTTATTTGAGATGTCTGTGAAAAAGAAATAAAGGCTTTAAGAGTGAAATCTGGAAATGAGGAGGAGCTTGAGAACAAATCAAATATAAGGGTGCAGCACCATTTTCTGCAAGGACAGGGAGGTACTCTCAAAGGTTGCTCTTTTAGCTGTCGACTCACTGGGTCCCACAGGGTGGTTGCAGGTTTTTCCGAGATTTACTGTCAAAGGAAGCCTCCTTTTAAAAGACGATAAAGTCGATGTGCAACATCACGTGGGAGTAGGTGCTAAAGGGTGACTGTCCCAGTTTATCTTTCTTTACCATTCTTTGCAACAGCCTTGCATGTCCAGTACGCTCACTCTCCTCCCTGCTGTGATAACTTTGCTGAAGGCATAGCTTGCCAAGAGGGGACTGCCAGTCCCCTCATCCCCATGCTGCACGTGGATTATCTTCTTGGATAATTTTCCACTTTCTCTTAAAAAACCTGTCTCGCCTCCTAAGGAAAGCCATAACAACTCCCGTGACTCTGCAGCAGGGAGCAAAGGCACAGCCTCCCATGGGACATCAGCAATGCCTGGCACCAGAGCAATCCCAGGGGATAGGTAGGAGGACAGGTGGAGCTCACAAGGCCATCTCACATCAGAGAGCTACAGCATTGCCTTGCCTTGCAAACTCCCACCGTGCTGCTCATGATCCACTCAGAGTGTGAGTCTGGCTCCTGGCTGTCTCACGCTTGTGCTATCAGATGCTGCTATGGCAAATACATGCAGTTGTGGCAAAACACACCTGTGTGACAGCACTAGCGTTTTGCACAAGGGTCAGTGAGAAATCAGACTCACTGGACTCTCCTCCATCCACAGCAGGTGCACTTTATGCAGATATTTAGGATTTACTCTTCAGGATTTCTTCTGCCACAGTCAATATTCACCCTATCCATAGGCTATCACAATAACCAGAAGTTTTTGGAGGGTTCCCCTTCCTTGACTCCTTCATTTGTCCTTTTTTTTTCCTCAAGGAAAGCATCATTTTGCTCAGAATAAATGAAAAAACTCCCTTAACCATACTTCAGTGGTGACAAAATTCGCAATCACCACCGTGTCTAATTGACAGTTTGGGAGGCATGGCATTATAATTCACTTAAATGCCTGCAAATTGAAGTATGCCAACACTTTTCTAGGACATTCCCAAGCAAAATAATATGACTGGTACAAGACATTTGTCATGTGATGCATCTTTGGCCAGATGTTTATGTTTCCTCTAAGTGCAGTTCATACATATCAAAGCTGAATTAGAAAAGACCTAGAATGCCACCACGCTCAGGCATGTTCAGAAAAATGCATTGATGTGAGGTGTTGCATTCATCTGACATACTGTCTCCTCAGAAAATTTTGCTACTAGGAGTCACATAAGGCCTGTCTGAGGCAAGTAAGTCTTACAGCCATTTTAGAAACAGGAAGCCAAAAGCCTGGGAAAAGGTCTGATGTTTAGTGGTTTGATGCCTCCTCACAACCTCTACTGGCTGCAGGCAGAGCCTTCTGTTTTCAGCACTTTTGAAAATCCAGATTGTAGCTGGTTTATCCAAATCTGCAGAGGCTGTAAATGTGAAAACCGGGATTAGGACACTCAGGATCCTGAATTCATCAGAGCACTGCTATAGAGCTTTGATCCCACAAAGCATGTAAGCACTTGCCTAATTTCAAGCATGAATGTCCCATTAATGATGCTATTGGCATGCTTAAAGCTAGGCACATGCCTAATTGCTTTGCTAGATTGGGAATGACATTAAAATATATTAAACTTCTGCATATTTTGGGGAAAAAAAAAAAAAAGTCCATTTCTGATTATGGTTGGGCATTGTCAAAGACATTTGAACTGTGAATGCAACCACTCAACCAAGTGGACCACGTTTTAGCTGATCCATGCAGACTTTAATGAGTTTTGGGTAGTAACATCCATTTGTCGGAAGAAATCGAGGGTCGCACGTCCCGTGAGGTTCTGTGCTGCTGCAAGAGGTGAAGTGGCTCCTGTGGCCATTGGTGCTAACAATAAATAATACATCAACAACTGACCATTGCGTTAGGTCATTCCGGTACGACGTGAGTGTGGTGGCTAATTTCACAAGTAATGTGACATCTTATCAAATGTATTGTACTTTTCCATTTCCTCCTGAAATCTGTTGCAGAAGAGGTGAACAGAAGTTGTTTAAACATGAAAAAAACCCAAACTTCTTGTTCCGTTCCTCCACGGTGCTAATCTGCACAGGTGTTTGTGTGTGTGCATTGGTGTTTGCAGGACCATGGCCCTGAAGGATCATTTTAGTGGCAGCGTTGAGATCAGGGAGCTAACAGGGGGAATGAAAAAACCCCTGTAACTTTGAAAGACAAAAGTTGCAGAAAGCATCACAGGACTTTGCCAAAAAAATGGCTACATCTTACAATATTCCTTTTGTTTTGATTTTGGTTGGTTTCATCCAGATCGGCACAAAATACTGTATTGCCATCGATTAAAATCTTGTCTGGTAAATAACTAAACAACTTGTTCATGGAAAATTAAAAATTAAATAAGTTAACTGTCAGTTGTGGAATGTAAACTGATTAAACAAATAAAAAAAAATCATGTTGTGTGTTTTAAGCGGCTGTGTCTGCTTGTGTCTTGGGGCTGAACATCTCTCGCCATCCTCATCCCCAGCTGAAGCACGAAGAACAAAGAGCAGAACTGGAAGGTGGGAGGCCTCTGAGCTACAGGGTATTGGAAAAGCTCTTTTAAACCAATTAATAATAATAATAATGATTAGACAGGTTCAGTGTTCAGAAACACTGTAGAAACATTACAAACACAACCCGTATCTCAGCCTGACTATTTACAAGGAGGTTTTTCTGCCTGCCATAAAAGGGATTTATTTCTGCTGGAGCCTTGGGAAATGCATGTACTCTAACACCATTAATCCCTTTTCGGAGCCACGTAGAAGTCTGTGATCTGACTGAAATTTATAGAGACATTACAGTAGTTTTGACCCCACCTTCCTCTGTAAATAAGTAAACAAAATCAAATATGAACTACAACCTTTAGGGTTTTCAGTGCTCAGCTATAAAGGCTTTGGAAAACCTGGCTTTTTAATTCTTTAATCACTGAGTTTTAAATTAATTAACCTAGAACTAAACTTACAAAAAATGCAGGCAAGGTATTTTTAAAATGTGACTATTCTGTTTGGTATGGTGTTAAATATTGAAATTATCTGTGTTGGCTGTTTTTTCCTGCCTTAGCAGCTGTACCTATCAAGACCTGACAGTCAAACACAAAGAGGCACCTAAAACATCCTGCCCGGAGGCACATTTTTCTAGCTGACGGTTCTTTTCAGGCTGACTGGTTTTTAGCAACAGACTTTGGGCTGCAGCAACAACAATCAGTCTCCTGCAGTTCTAAGGATGGAGTCCATCCTGCCCCCAAAGAGGTGCTGTCTAAAATATCAACTGCAGTAAGGAAACAAATGAAGGGTCTGAGGGGAGAAGCATAAAAGGGAATTCTCAGTCAAAAACCTCATCAGTACTAACATAAATTCCTTGGTCTCTTCACTGTCTCTAATAGCTGAGGACATGAGAAATCTTGGTGATATGCTAAACTCAGAACTCAGAGGACGTGCCTAGTTTTGTCACATTCACGTGAAATCTGTTGTATTAAGAGTGCTTATCACTTGCCTGCTCCTATGAATAGTCTATGGGGCAAAGCAGAGAGCAACAGGCGGCTGGGGGTGCAGAAGCTGGCAAACCCCCACGGCAAATGAAGAGAGTCAAGGCTGCACAGTGGCATATTTGGCAACATGATGGATTAAAACCCTTTTGATTAAAAGTCTCACCTTCTTGCCTACTCCTGCCTGTGCCACCCAGCACAGCCACCCACCCAGCTGTCTGCATCTGCTTAGTGAAACCTCTCTGGTTTAGCAGCAAATGCCAGCGGTAGGGGCTGCTCAGGTCTTTGCTCTCTGCCATCAGCAGAGTCAACGTGATTCATCAGTGCTAAAAATGGAAGTCTGCAGAGCTCGCTTTGCAGCAGGTGAGAAAGCAAGTGCCAGGAAAGGAAAGCCTTTGGTGCAGGGCCGCCAGGGCAGAGGGCTCAGCTGCTCAGTGCTTGTATGAAGAGGGAGGAAAAAGAACATGAACCAAAGGAACTGGCTTCTTCTTGAAGGTGGAGCTAGAGACACCGTCGTGGAAGGGCCTGCACTGCAGAAAGAGGGGCCTGACTTCAGGAAAGATTTATATATAAAATGCCAGGTTTGTGTTAGCCACATGAGGGCTGAATTTTACCCACCCTGTGCACTGTTGCTCCCTGCAGCACCCAGCTTTGCTACTGCAGTCTCCACAGTGCTTTGCAGGCTGCTGCTCGCTTCTGGGGTCCTTCTCTCTGGCACAAGGGGAGATACCAGGCAGTGCTGCAGCACGGGAGCCTGCAATCTGTCTAATCAAAGCAGAGAGAGAGTAAAAGAGAAGACTCATTAACTGTAGTTCACAACAAAGGAAACAGAGAACAAAGGGATTTGAATTACTCAACACCACTCAAGCTGCCTGGGGCAGAGCAGGGGCTTGCTGTGCCCTTGTTAGGCTGCCTCAGCCAAGGAGGCAAGGGCTGAGGCTGCCTTACACAGGCACGGCCACCATGCTACGCCAGGCACCCACACTCAGCAGCTCACAGCTGGCAAGTGTATCAGGAGTGGTCATCTCTCATGGTCTAAATCCTGCTTCAAATTAGCACCATCGCCTTCAAAGGTACCTCCATCTATTCAAGACTCCACACAGTTGTGATGGGAACTAAATACTGATTGAGGAAGGAAAGTAGTGAATATTTTGAGAATTCAGTTCAGGAGAGAGAAATCTGCCCATTGGCTTCCTCTGCAACACAGTGGGGCCTCAGCAGGCCAAACAGAGGAACGGGGACAACCATTACAGTACTTCAGAGCACTGAAATCCTTTGGTCTGCCCCTGAGCAGAACCTTACAGTGCAGCTTTCCCTTTCTTTTGGGGTATCTGCTAATGTTTTGTGCCCACACAGGAGCGAAGACCCTCTCAGTGAAATGCAAGAGCTCTGTTTCAGAGGTGGGATAATCTCATGGTGACCTTTCTTGTCAGAAGCACATGATAACTACAGCAGACTGGGGCTGCATGCGGTAAGGATGTTGGTAATGAAATGCTTTCATAGCTCAACATTCATTATTCCATTACATTATCAGGCTCTTCCCCAGGGGTCCTCTAAAGAGTCACATCTGAGATCTTTTCCTGCAGAGTCCAAAACCAGACCACCTACCAAGCTACATTTACTAAAATTTTTGCTCCCTCCCTGCTCAGAGGGAGTGAGTGTCTTGTTCATTTGCATCACACAGAAGCAGAAGAACAATGCCAGCTCAGCTATGATTTTATAATCTACACCAAAAAAAGCTGTCAGGCTGTTCCTAGCCAGGAGTGGCAGAGGCTGTTGACAGCCCAGAGCTCACCATGCAGGGCCCATGCATGCCCCAGGGTCCCCAGCGTACCTCAGCCACCATCTCTCTGCTACCTTGCATTTGACTTGCAGAGGTTGACCACTGACCACTTCTTTGTAAGAAACTGCAATTTTCCTTTGACTGCTTAATTCCCTACAATGTCTTTCCATCCTCAAAGAAACTCAGAAACCCTTGGTCTTCTCGGTTCTGAAATTCAAAGTGGCCATCACCAAGAGAGAGGACCTAACCTGGAGCTCGCTGCTCAGAGTGAAGCCTGCATTGGCCGTGAGAGCAAAGCCCTCTGACCGGCCTCACCTCTTTACCAGGAAATTAGCTGGTGGCCAAAGACTATGTCCAGCAGTGTGACAGCTGTACTGCCAGCAGATCCAGCAGATCCAGTCAGAAAGACATCACAGAGTCTAAGCTCTGTCATCATCTCACCTTCACTCAACTTCACTCAACTTCCCAGAGATAACCCTTTCAGTCAAAGGTGGTGGTGGGTATTTCAGGAGGTATTGAACAGAACTGGAGGAACTAGGGATCTTGCTATGGCTTTTGCTAACTGTTCACAGCAATACTCAAAATGCATGCCAGGAACATAAAGGGAGAAATAAACCCTGCCATAAGGAGCATGTGGTTTGGAATGCAGAGGCAGCCAAAGGTTGAGGGAAGGGAATTAAATGCGCAGGAGAAGTCTTCATAGTGACAGTCTGCACTTGGAGCTGGCCGTATAGATGTGAAACCACTATGCACAGAAAAACACTTAGTGCTGCAATGCCTTCTGATGGCCAAATAAACTTAAAGTGAGCACACGCACACATGCAGACACATGAACACCTTCAGCTGGCAGGTAAAACATGAAACAAAACCAAACATCCATCTTCACAGCAAGGCATATTTCCTCCTTTTCTATTATGTTCTGTTACAAGCTTCCTGCCAACCTGTCAGAGAAAAGGAGGCTGAGAGTAAAACAAGTTGCTTTGTGCATTGAACAAAGCCTTGACTTTTCACTTTCACATTTGGGGTGTCTCTGACAGTCTGCAGTTTCTGCTTCATTTAACCTAGCTCGTTCCCTTTGGGAATTGTCTACCCACCATGTTTGTAGCAAGAAATAGCATGTGCTGAGGTTTATAAGGAGCTTTCAAACAGAACGAGTGACTGCTGAGTTCTCTCTTCCTTCCCTTCTGTCAGGTGGAGATTCCTGCATTACCTTGCACTTCTCTTCCCAGCTACTGATTTTCATAATTAGAAATCTAAATATTGTTGAGACTTCTAATGCTCCATCTAACTCATCTGCAAGTAGCCAGCAAATTCAAAGGTCGATGGGGACAGATGGGCAGACATGAAGTGACAGAATCTTCATTTCCTTGGGAAAACAGGCTAAAAATACTATGTTCAGCTTTTCCCATGAAGATGCACTGTTGCGTGGGAGGCCAGTCAGTGGACGCAGGTGGCAGCAGCAGCTCAGTGTCCTGGGCAACACTTTTGCCCATCGCAGCTGTCATTGCTGCCCCTGCCAAAGGTGCATCACGTCAGCTCTTCCTTTCAGCTGGGAGCCTCTGCAGTTGTTGAGATCCTTGCTCTAGGGCTCAGCTCTGAAGCAGAGCCTGCCAGGGAGGATGGTATGGAAACATTCATGGTCAGAGCAGAGATCCACGCTGTCTGAGGCAGGATCTGAATGCTCCCAAGGTAAACCTGGCAAGTTGAAACATATCTGCAGAGACGGGAAGGTGCCCTAAGGGAAGCGGTGTCTCAGGATGGGCAGTCAGCCAGGCTTTCCTTCCTCCTCTAGCTGTGACAGCACCATCCCAAACTGCCTTGCAGGAAACTTTGCAAACACCTGCCTGCCTTGTTTTGCCTACCAGTAAGCAGGGATGGAGGCTAACATCTGCCAGAGCTTATTGTGAAGGCTACTAAGGTTGTGTTAATATAAATGTTTCCAGGTGGCATAGTCCCAGTCTGCATAAAACAGTCCCAGAGCCACCTTTTTGCCATGTTGCCAGTAACAACAAATTAATTTCCACCAGCCTTGCAACTTCTTCACAGAGCTAGATCTGAGTCACAGGTTTATTAGTATTATGCTTACTTATTCTTGAACACAATCCTGGGACTCACAGGACATGATAACAGGGGTGCAGGAGGTCGTGTACCAGGTTTGCTGCCCAGCGTGCGTGGAGAGGGGACAGGGTAGAGAGGAGCAGTGCTGAGGTGGCTGCCAGTGCTTGGCCTACAGGCAGATTTCCCAACCAGCACTGTGGATGGCACTTGAATGTCCTGTCAGACCTTTGCTGACAACTACTTAAATTGAGTTCATCCTGTAAAATTTAAGGAACAAGCAAGAAACAGAAGAATGAAAACCAAAGTATTTTTCTTTTAGCAACTCTCTTTTTCTCATTTTCTCCTGAAGTGTCAGCACGTTAAATAAAAAGCCTTTTACTGCCTCACTTCTGCCTGCATCCAGTCACAAACAGCACATGCTGTTGCAAACAGGCCAAGGTCTCAGCTAGCCAGCTCTACCCTCAGGGGTGTCACCTCTGTGTGACACCCTTTGCTCTTCTTTCTATCTCATTTCTCCTTTGCTGTCACATTCACTCCTGCCAGCTCAGAAAACTCTCGCTTTTTGCTTGCAGAGATCAAAGGAAGTTAAGGGTAAACCGTGCTCCCCAGGTCTGCGGTTTAGCTTCCATCCCACCAAGAGAATGGCCAGCAGGAATCACGTTACTGATTTCCAGTTTTTCACAATTATTTTCCAAACTTGCGAACCACACTGAGAGCTGGCAGGGCATCATTCTGTCCTTGCTTCCTCCTGCAGCCCCAAGGAGGGTTGGCTAGAAAGGGATCTCCTCCATGCTGGCAGCTTGCAATGCAGGACATGAGTTATGGGGGAGCTGGACAGAGAGGAAGCTTCAACACCTTGCTCATCCTCACACACTGGAAGACTTGCATCTCTTCTGACAGCAGAGTGGGAGCCCCTGTGGCCCAAGACCCCTCTCATTTCTCCTACAACTGGCTGCATACCTCATCTGTGAAGTATTTCTCCACAGGAACATAGTGACAGACAAGTGTAGCCCAGACAGGAGAATCACACAACATGAATAGAAAAAGGGCAAGAGATTTAACAGGCAGTTATACCAGCAGGGATGGGACATTATCCTCTGGCTTCCCATTTTATCCTTTCTTTATTGATCTAGGAAAGTTCTGTAATTTTAAAAACCCTTTTTTGTTATCCTTTAGCTCTCTTTACTGAAAAATCTAACTGTGTACCTCTGTATTTCTATTATATTTGGAGTAGTAATATTGAATTATTGAGGTAAATGCAAGCTTGCATATGAAAACAAGAAGGGATTTCCATTATTTGGAGGCCCAGCACAAAAAGGCAATGACCAGTAACCTCTTCCGAGCCAAATGAAATGCAGGCAGCTCTTTCTGCCTTGGCCCTCTCTCGCACAGAAATGTGCACATACACACACACATTTAACACACCACCCCCTCGCTGATTTAATGGCACCTAATTTACGTCAGGGGCTGGAATTCTTTTTCAGCCATTTGTCTGAGTATACCGAAGAGGTCACAAACTCATCTGTGATACTCAGAAAAAAAAATTCCAGTACAGAATGAACATTAAGTATAAGGGTAGAGCTGATAAAAATAGTGAAGCTGGATGAGGATATTTTTGATGTACCCAGAGAGGAAACAGTCATAAATGTTTCCATCAGGTGTGCAATGTACACATAAAATGTTCCAAATATATTTTCATGCATTTGCAGCTGAAAAAAAAACCCCAACCCTTACATTTGTCAGCTGTTATTTTACCAGTGAGACAAATCATGACCTGTTGTTGGACTAGACAGTATGGATCAAAGCTGGGGATGGGAATTGTTTTGATGGGTGCTCAAGTGGCTCTGTGCAGGTGTAACAAATCTAAATATAACCTGGCACAGTTGATAGGCAACAACGGCTTGAAAATCTACCCGCCTGGCTCTTCATGAATCCATTTTCATTCACTTCCACAAGCTGAGGATCAGGACCCAAATCTTTTAAATATGGATGGCGCAGAACTGCTCTGTGGTTTTTACTTAGCTCAGTGCAACATCGGGAGCTGATGCATATCAGGGGGAAAGTGATGGCTTCCTAGTCCTATGCAAGACCACCCAGTTTGTCACCTGGAAGCACCTGACATACCCAAGAGATGCTGGATCACTGTCACAGAGTTCAGCTTCATGGTGCTTCCAGCAGCCCCCCTGGTCTGGCCTGTGCAGGGAGTGGTACTTGTCATGGGAAACCAGCAATGTTCTCACTGCTGAAAGGTCTCCCTGCTCACACGGAGAGGATCTGCAACCATTTCTGGTCCTGACTGTGCCATTTTGTGGCAACTCTAGATGATAGAAAAGAAGCCTGTAATTGAAATAGGATTTTCTTTAGCTACTTAAACACTTCTCTGAAAATAATGGGAAAAAATCTATGAGAACAATCTGCTTCAGAATTATCCATCACTCACTGTGATATTCAAATGCAATGTAATTGCTATTATTGTATGTATTTTTATTGTCCCCTGCTTAATGAATGTTGTAGTAATAAGATTATTTGTAATATGAAACAGATTTGCAGAATGATGAGAGTTAATTAGATGATATCTTGAGGGTGATTTCTGCTTAAGACACAGTTACTATGTCATGGAGTAAATAAACTTGGTGAGGGAAGATATCAATGGTTATTAACCTAAAACACAATTATTCTCAAATTACCAGGATATGCAGTTCATTACGGTAAAATACCTGGTGACTGATGCTTGGTGTGGGCTCTCCCATCCACTTGTGAGGCTGTGGAACAAAGCCATGCCCAGAGCATTAGTGGGTTTCCCATAGCCCAGGATGCAGTGATGGAAGTGGGACTCAGCACCCACAGTTGAGATGACCCAACATATTTACAGGAGTCTGCTGGGAGTTTTCCTTTCTTTTCACTTGATATGCTGCTTTAAGGATGTATGATAAGATGATGTATGATATGCTGCTTTAAGGATGTATAATAAGATGATGCTGAGAGCAGTGCCAGTTTTACAGACAGCAGGACTCTTGTAAATACATTGGGTTGTGAACTGTGAGGTTTTGACAAGTCCAAGAGATCAAACTGTGCCTGGCTTTCAACAGCTCTGTCTTACGTCTTGTCCATCTCCTATTGCCCATGTGTAACAGCAAAAAAAGCCTAGCAGCACAGTGGTGACAAGGGTGCTTGGCCATCACAGTTGTAGTCTTAAGACTACACTTTCCTTTCTCAATCAATGCTTAGTGACATTTTGGGGTCAGAATTAGTGCAAGGAATCTGCTGCTGCTGCTGCTTGGATCTGTAATGCTGGCTTGGAACAAAGCAGTCACATAGCCATGATCCTGAGGCTGCCCACCACTCCTGGATGAATCAACAAACTCATTGCCCCCTTCCTCCCATCCACCCTTCTTGAATTTGGAGATGATATCATCATGTGCCAGAGGTGACAATTTCCAGTGAATACAGGGCTGCTTGTGTCCCACTGTTTCAATTAAGCAATGGCAGCTACTGTACACACACGCACACAGCTCTACAGCTTGCCCTTCCTCATTCAAATGAACAACCTAAATCACTTGTATTTTCAGTATATATAGTGAGTTTCACCAGCTTCTTTGGTGCCTTTGATGGTCTATGGAATATTTTCCTGTCTTTTTTGCTTAGATTTTTCAGTCCCTGAGGGACTTTCACACGTCCATTTTGATCCTAACTAATGAGAGTTTCCACATAATTTTTAATAGTAATTCTGCTAATAAGGTAATTTATTTTCTCTATCTCTGGCAATCCTGTCTTTTGTTCAAGGTTGAACAAAACTTCAGATATTTGGTTGATTGTTTTTCTAAGTCAGATCTTTACTCACAAAATCTAATTCTACGCTGCACTTACTGCATTTGCAGACAGGTAGCTGGGAGTGGGTCTGTGCCCCTCAAATGCCCACCAGCTGTATATTTAGCTGCAAACAGCAGTTCCCAGGAGGAACTGCCTTGACCATCTCAGCGAGTGTGACAGGGCCAATTTCAGCAAATACTGTTTTCTGTGAATTAAGGGCAAAATCTCTTTATTTACTAAACCACACTGATACTGCGTTTCATTGGCATCTGTGGCACAGAAGTCATTGTTTCGCAGCTTTGAGCATAGCTCTGCAGCACTGCTAATAGTGTCCTTGGAGAAATGAATGCATAACTTAACTTTTGTGCTGTGAACCATTGAAATAGAGTCCCCTAATCAACTCCTTCAGTTTCTCAGACTCTGTATTAATATTGACATCGCACATCCATTAAACATCACTGCACAGCAGTTCTCCTGGTGGTTGCTGCAAGAAGCAAATGTTGTTAACATAGAATGAATCTTTACACATTTTCTTCATCTGTGTGGACAGGCCCTCCTTTCTCATCTTACTCATGATCTGCTTATTTCACTTTTTACGTTAATGTCATTTATTTGTACATTGTTTGTATTTTCTAGATTTTGCTGTTTTGTTTGCTTATCTTTGTGCTGGCAGTTCTGGCACTAGCAGACAGTGCGCTTTGTTCCTACAAAAAGAAATGTGATGGTACTTATTTTACCATCCTCTGTCCAGTGATGCTCCTAACATCCCCCTCTTTGCCTCTGATTTAAGGGTATCGTTCCTAAAGACAAGAATTCCAGGGAGAAGGTAATAGCAGGAGGCTAAGGGAGGGAGACTCTCCCAAGCCAAGACCTTTCCTGGGTCAGTATGACTTTGCCAATATATTTCCCTTTTGTTTTCCATTTTTGTTCACATGCTTCTTTTTGCTTAATAAGTTTATCACTGTACATTGTTTTCCCTCTTTGCTTCCTGCTATGTGCCACTCTCCTACGATCATCTTCTTAAAGTATTTATGGCAACACATTTGTTTCTGTGTAACAGTTGAAAAAGAAATGTCCTATTTACTTCCAGTTAGACCATTTCGTCTTCCGCTGCTGTGTTGTGCATTTTTCCTATATCATTTTCATCTAAGCGAGTGGTACCGTACTTTTCTCTACCCATTGAATATATTCCTACTGTTGATATTCACATGTCCATGTAAAGCGATGTAATCCCTAGTACTCCTTGCATCTTTTGCTGTATAGTGAGCATTACCCCAGCTTGCATTACTTGTTACAGTGTGCATGAACCCCTTTATATCTCTTGACATATGGAGTCTCCTCTTTTCTATGACTTAGGGTTCTCCATGTATCTGTAACATCAGAGCCCTGTGCATCTCCTGTGAGATTCACTCCAGACCAAGGGATTTCTGTCTCTTGGTAAAGCGTCCTTTCTCTGTTAATTCTTAATTGTAAATCTCCTGTTAAGAGGTTTCACTGCTTTGTTCTTTCACTTATGGTATTTCCTTAATTTACTTTACTCCAGGTACCTTATGGTATTCAGTACTTAAATTACTCTTCCCATCTGTTCTTAGAGGAGGAAAACAAGAAAACAAAGCAAGCAAAGAAAGTCAGTAATGCCTATGCATTTGGAGAGCACAAATAACAAGTAGTGGCTTGTAACTGTGGCTCAAACTGCTTTTATTTAATGTAAAATACAAGGCTGTTCTAATCTAGCCTAGTCAAGTCCCAGAGTGTTTCACTGCCCTTAGCATCATCTTATCATAGATCCTTAAACCAGCATATCAAGTGAAAAGAATGTTTAACCAGCACAAAAAGCAAATCCAGCCTTTGAACTGACACTAGATCACAATGTGATATGAATTCAAAGAAAATACACTGTATGTCATGAAAGAAACTACATGGAATTCAAAAGCAATCTCCACACCATAATTAGCATGTCAGTTAATAACATGAGGGTAACAACATATATTTTTAAAACCGTATCACTTAGTAACTTTCTGGAAGACAAATGCAATGTAAATCTCTACCAAAAAAAACAAAACAAAACAAAAACAAACTAGCCACAGAGCTTGTTGAAATACATTTGCTGAAATCATTACAGAGTTTATCCAGAAAACATGTTTAGAAGAACTTGCTAATGTCTTCCAAAACCTAAGGAACCAGTATATATGACAGGTTCTGTAACTCCAGCAACCTCCTTCTCATGGGAAGAGTAAAAAGATTACCTTGGAAACAGCTGAAAGCTGGAAGACAATGAAAAAAACAGAATATATAATTTTGTTCTAATTCAAATAATTTAAAAGCAAAACCAAAGCACAGTTATTCATTCACTGATGCCTGAAAACATTAAGACCTTAATTTCACAGACTGATGAAATGGCCAGTAACAATTTATAACCAAAGGTCACTGTTGGCATAGATATGGGAGGGACTGAACTAGACCAATTTATGGTAAATCAGCGGGATTATCCTTTTCCTAAATAGCCATCTGTTGAGCTCCAGAATCTAAGACAAATTAATCTTTTAGCTTCTAGAGAGGCAAAGATATTTTGCTGGTGAAGAGGAATGGTAGTGGTGCATCATTACAGTGATGGATTTTCTAAGCCCACCTTTGCCTTTGATTCTGTTGTTCCCCCAATGCCACCTAAGGACAATAAAAGAACCTTGTTGTCACAGAGCACTGCCACTAACTTTGGAAGAAGTGAAACTTTGAGCAAACGCAGTAATGTGCTGGGTATGTGATCTAAGATGTCAGCCAGATGTGTTCAGTGGGCCACGGTGATGCACACAATTGAGTCAAAACAAAATGAAAATAGAAGCATTTAATAGGATACCAACTGGGAATCTCTCTTTCCTTCAAACTGTGGCTGTTTGATTTGATTACATTTGATTACAATTGCCCAAGACCCCACTCCATCTGGTCCATAGATTAGGATGTCACTGCCTCAGTGAAAAATGAATCATTGATACAGATGTAGTAGTAGTTTCCAGTTCTTCTGAAGAGATCATCTAGCTATAGGATGTAACCAGGATCAGCAGCAGGATTTTCAGATTCTGTCTGCAGAAGTGGAAATAGCTGCTTGCAGATGCAAGCCGTTACCAGCACACAGGAGAATGGCTACCTCCCTTCCAAATACATGCTGCTTAGAGAGGTGTGCACATCCCATGAGCACATCTGCACTATGCATTTGGCCTCTTTTCTTCTTTCTTCATCCCTGTTTTGTACTATTTTCCATGCAGAGTCCCTTAAGGTGTAGCAGCACCATAGTAACAGCATCAGCTCAGAGACTAGTGACCTTAGCCTGAGTCATCAGGTCTTTCTGAAAGGTAGGAACTTGTGCCAGTAATGCAACTGGTGTCCTCAGTGTAGCTATTGCTGAGACCTTCACCGAAAAGCAGTGCATAGAGCTGCTACTATTAGCACAGGAGCTGCTACAGATTTTTCTGTACAGGAGTTTGCACTGCTGGGCGAATGGATAAATCCCAGTCCCTGAGTTCATTTAGAGCAGATGCAGAGGAGATCTAACTGGTGTTAGAAGTGACTTAATATATCTGGCTGGCTCTGAGACCACAAGCTTAGAGAAATTTTTTTCCATTGCCATGCCACATTCAAAGCTTAGGGTCCAGCACAGCTCACCCTAATGCCTCAGTGGCACTTGAATTTTCTGAATCCAAATAGGTTGGGAGTGAGTGCAGAGCCTTCTGAAATATGTCTCTGATGAAGGAACAAGTTCCCGACAAGATTGCCACAGAGCAATTTAATGGGTTTCTGCTGCTGTTCAAAAGCTGTGAATATCTCTATTCATTCCCTTGGAAAAAAAGGTTAATAAACTCTGAGAATCAGGGAATATTCCTGTGTAATACTTTGGTCGTGGGAAGAGGGGGCAGGGCACAAAGGTGATGGGTTTTGCTGTAGAAATATGCTAGGCATGCTCCTGAATTTCATTCTAGGGAGGGTGAAGTTCATATTGTGTTCTGCTTACAGAAGAGCCAAGGAAGACCGTGGAGAAGAAGGAAGGGGAGAGATTATTCTTGTGCAGACTGTCTCTGAGTTACCCAGCCGAAAACCCTGCCAGTGTGATTCAGGTCTTTTTCTAAGCCAGTGGAACAGGCACTGACTGCAGACAGGACTACCCTGGGGACTCACACCTCCAGGCAGAGCTGGAAATGAGGGCAAGACACTCCATCATGAACTTTCTCTGCTCTCAGAGGCAGGAGATTTCTCTGATTAGCTTCAGCAGCAGCAGCACTCCCCTCTCTTACTAGGACAGTGGAAGTCCTATTCTGGACCTGGGACACGGGGTGGAAGAACAGGTTCAGGCCCTGGACACAAAAGCTGGAGAACAGAAGCAGAGAAACGCTGACAGGGAAACTCACCAGAGATTTCAGCTAGCACAGGACCTCCATGGACAAGTGTAATGGTTTGAAAAGCAAACCAGCAAGACTCAAGTCAGAAATACAAAACAAAAGAAATGCAACAGTACAAAGAAAAACCACAAACAGAGTCCAAATACAACCCGACACTCTGCCAGCTGGGGGTTGGTAGCAGGCCAGATGAAATGGTCCTGCTGAAGCAGTGATCCCATAGAAAAGATCTGGCCTCTCCCATCCTCCGGAGAAAAAAAAAACAAACAGTGGGCAGATCCGGCAGCTCCCGTCCTCCAGAAATCCATCGGGCCAGGGTCCCTCGTGCTGTCCTGAACCTCAGACCATCTCCGGGTGGGAGCACTTGGCTCCTCCCCTGGGCAGAGCATCTCACAATGGGTTGATGTCCTTCTGTGAGTCATTCAGTGGGTCCTTGATTGCCCATTAAACTCCTGGAGGGAGTTATCTGTGAGTCCCAGGCAAGGCATCTATAGTCCCATTAACAGAGAGGAGTCCGATTGTGCCTTTCCTATACCTGCCTAGAGGCAGGGCCCCTCTATTCCTAGTCATTGTAGACATCGCTTTCTTCCTGTAAATAAGTTCCTGAGAGCCCTTCAGGAGGATCAGTCACATTATCATTCCTATACCGTCTGGAGTTCTGTGCAGGAGAGACCAGAAAAGTGTTGACTCTAGATGAGCTTCTTGGGGTAGGTGTCCCTCTTCAGTTCACGTACCCGGGCTGCTAAGGAGGAGGTGGGTTTTCCATCCCAATTCCTCATGTTTTCTCCATGCTCCTGAGGAAAAAAATAGAGGTTACCTCGTGGAGTGTATCCCCTCTCCCTGGCTGGAGGACACCTGCTCCTAATGGCAGACTCTCTTGCTGTTTCTGGCGAGATGTGGTAAATTCTTTCCTTAAGTTCCTCTCTTAGCTTCTGGTGGCCCTCTTCAATTTTCTCCTCCAAGCTTCGGACACATTCAGCCAGTTTTGTTTCCACAGATGAGATGTGGGCTCGTAACAGGGCGGTGACAGTGTCCTCATACATCCTGAGTTTGCTGACCAATGCGCCCACCTTGGCGTCTCCCTCTCTCCACTGCAGTGTCGCCAAGTAGTGGGAATACATTTCTGGCCCGAGCCGTGCCAACTTCAACCACATCTGGGGAGTACACTGGACACCATCTGGACTTGTAGGGAATCTTTCATCCTCTGAGAAGATTATCTCCAGTACAGCCAATTCTCTTAAGCATTGGATACCTTTCTCCATTGTGTTCCACTGTCCTTGCTGTAGATGGAGGTCCTCTTTACAAAGGTATCTCTCCCTCACACTTGACAACTGTCGCCACCAGAGGCTGAGAATTTCCCGTCTCCTTCCAATCCCCTGATCAATGACCACATCTCGAGACGGGGATCCTAGCTGCCTCGCTTCACTCCCATCCAGAACTGTATCATCAGCCGCAGCATCCCAGATCCGGAGCAGCCAGGTCAAAATGGGCTCGTTTGCCTGTCGTGCGAACTCTCTCCGGAGCTCACGGAGCTTGCGCAGGGATAGGGAACGAGGGATGATTTCTGGCTCTGTTTCTTCTGCCGAGGGTGAAGGTCCTGCCCCTCCCTCATCCTCCGCTACATGAACTGATTTAGCCTTGGATTTCCTTTTCTGGACAGGGGCGCCTGCTATTGGCTTAGGTTCTCCTTCTGGTTCTGTAATGGTTTGTGTGGGCACAGTGCTTGTTGGTCTGTTTTCTCTCTCTTCCTCCTGAAGGTGTTGTACCCTGTCGAGCAGTGACAGATAGGCAGTGGCCAAGGCCCAGCAGGTTGCTGTAAGCTGCGCATCTCTGGGGCTGTCAGAACATTTTCCCTTCACATATCTTATCATTTTAACAGGATCCTGTAGTTGTTCAGGGGTGAATTTCCAGTTCATTGGAGGAGAGAACTTCCCCAAATACTGGCCCATGTCCTCCCACTTCCCGTGCTGCTCAGCATTATCCACTCCCAGGGCAGGCCCCTGGACAGCTTCTCCAAGAGGGCCTGCTCTGATTCTAAGCATGGTAT
>JANHFX010009346.1:0-10770 GCA_027560015.1 Chloroceryle amazona
AGGGAGGGACTTTAACAGAAAGCATCTGTTATAGGTCTAGTGGGCTGCCCTGACCCTAAACCTTGACATGAACTTATAGTTGTGATATTGCTATTGCCCCCTGTGTTGATTTTTTCTTTGGCCAGAAACACTACAAAGAGGATTCAGTCCATGCTTTCCCCAGGAGCAGAAGTGAGGATGACTGTCCTGGAGTTCCTCAGATGATCCTCTTGCCTTTTTCAAACATGGGGTGGAACATTTAATGTTGTCTAGTTGTTGGTGCCTCCCCCAAGCTTCTCAGCTTTTCAAAGATGACAGAGATTGGCCTCACAATGACATCAGCCTTCTCAACACACTCAAGAAAATTTCATTGGGGTGAATAGGCTCATATGGGACAAAATTTTTTAGGAGACCCTTAAGCTGAACACCTGATGATGGAATTCTCTTGCTTCATGATTCCTGACTCTGGGCTAAAAGGCCTGGGAACAGTATCAGCAAAGACTGAGATGAAGAAGGCACAGAGTACCTCAGCCTTGCCCACAGTTGCTGTTACTGTATCACTCAACCTATTTGGCAGGTTGGCATGTGCTTTCTTTCCTTATTTTCTATTTACGTAGCAGCAGAATCCCTTCTTTAAGTTTTTCATATTCCTTGCTGACCCTGGTTCAGCTTTGGCTTTCCTGATCACTTCTGCACACCTCAGCATTGTTTCTATATACTCTTTCATAACCTGCCCTACCTGCCACCACCTGTAATACTTCTTTCTTTGGCATTTCTCTGCCATGAATCCTCTGTTTAGACATGCCAGCCTACTGACAGAACTGTTGTGGGGTTTTTTCTTGAGCATCAGCAAGGACTTTTCTTGTTTGGAGGAGATTATCTTTAAAGGCCTGCTAGCCCTTTTGAGCTCCTTTGCCCTTCAGTGTTGGCTCCCACAAGAGCTGCCTCCCACTTACCTCTTCTGTGAAAAAGCCACACCTTTCTCTTGTGAGGTCCAGGGCTATTCACCTTCCTAATTGTTCCTCTGTATGAGGATCAATGCAGTCACAGATCCTTTTCACTGTCACAGTCCAAATCAGTTCTTCCTTGTTCTTAATTAGAACATCCAGGACAGCATCACCCCTAGTTGGTCCAGCCAGCATCTCTTATCACTGACACCCTTCAGATATCTCCCTGATGGTCTTTCCCTTGCAGCAAGTGCCAGGGATGTTGAAGTCCCCCAGGAGAACCAGTGCCAGTGACTGGAAACTCAGCCATGAGAGGAACACTGTAGTTCTGTGTCCACATGTCATGCTCTAATCCAAATGTAGAAACTAGGAATATGAGATAGGGACAGCAGATCAAATACGACTTCTTATTTCCTAGAAACTTAAGACAAATTAGTTTTTTGGGTCAGCTTGGTTTTGTTTTGTTTTGTTGGGTTTTTTTGTGTTTTTTTTGTGGTTTTTTTTGTGGTTGTTGTTGTTGTTTTGTTTTGTTTTTTTTTTTTTTTAATTGTTTTCTTTTTGTTCAAGTTTGGGGTTTTTTTTGTCCTTGTGACTCTAGAAGTAAATGATGATGGGTTAGAAACCCACTCTTCTGGAACTGGATGTCCTTCTATTTCTAACAGAAATGTATTTGTCATCAGAATAAACTATATAGTCTTGGACCAACATAACCCCTCAGGATTTCAGCATTTATACTGGATTCATGTACAATAATTTTACTCCTTATGATAAGATTCTGTGGTTTTACCTTCTTTCCTATGATTATTTTAGTTCTCTTCTGCACCTGTTCCAAATTGATTTAACCTTTCTTGGGCTTGGACCCTACACAACAACCTCACTAGTATGATTTGTGCTTCTGGATCTCGCTTTTCACCTGCACTGTAAAAGCATTTGCCCTACTCATAGCACTGTCTTCTTAGAGACATCCAGATAGAGTTATGCACACATGCCTGGCTGTCTCAGCAGTTTTCAACCACTGATCTCCAGCTTAGAGTATAAATTATCGCTGTTGTTGCCAAAGGGATGTCTTTGGAGTCTATACTGCTTGCCTTCTTCCAGTTCTTAGAGTCACATATTTTTCCACCTGGACAGTGGCTATAAACTTTGAGCTAATCACAAAGTTTCATTATGCTGTTTTCTCCCTTTGCAACACAGTAAACACAGACTGCAAACAGCAGTCCCTGAAGAATTTCTCAAATAACTTACATCCAAGTTAATGATCCTCTTCTGTCCTAACAGACCCCTCTGTGTCTCTTCTTCTTATAATCAGCTTTTTACCCACTATACTGTGGTGGTGCTAATTCGAGTTCTTGCCAGTGTCACTTTGTTTCTAAGATGACATCAAGTCAAATGGATACTGTTTGTTCTGTGCAAAGGACATCAGCAGAATATTCAATATTTTTGATGGCTCATTCCACTCACGGCTGTTTTTATCTGGCTATAATAGAAGTCGAGTGTACCCTCAGCAAGTTTGCTGATGACACAAAACTGGGAGGAGTGGCTGACACACCAGAAGGCTGTGCTGCTATCCAGTGAGACCTGGACAGACTGGAGAGTTGGGCTGAAAGAAACTTTGTGAAATTCACCAAGGGCAAATGTAGGGTCCTGCACTTAGGAACGACTAACCCCATGTACCAGTACAGGTTAGGGGATGACCTGCTGGAAAAAGACCTGGGAGTCCTGGTGGGCAACAGGACGACCATGAGCCAGCAATGTGCCCTTGTAGCCAAGAAGGACAGTAGCATCCTGGGGTGCATCAAGAAGAGTGTGGACAGCACGCTGAGGGAGGTTTTGCTCTCCTGTCTACTCTGCCTTGATGAGGCCATCTCTGGAGTATTGGGTCCAGTTCTGGGCTTCATTGTTCAAGAACAGGGAACTCCTGGAGAAAGTCCAGCAGAGGGTTACACAGTTGATTAGGGGACTAGAACATCTTGCTTATGAGGAAAGGCTGAGGGAGTTGGGTTTTTTTAGTCTGGAGAGGAGAAGACTGGGGGGTGATCTTACCAGTGCTTATAAATACTTAAAGGATGGGCATCAGGAGGATGGGACTGGTCTTTTTTTCAGTGATGTCCAGCCTCAAGACAAGGGGTAATGGACACAAACTCGAACTTAAGAAGTTCCATCTAAACTTAAGGAGGAGCTTATTTACATTGAAGGTGATGGATCCCTGGAACAGTTTGCCCAGAGAGGTGGTGGAATCTCCATATCTGGAGACATTCGAAACCCACCTGGATGAGTTCCTGTGCAACCTTATCTAAGTGAACCTGCCTTGGCAGGGGGGTGAGACTAGACCATCTCCAGAGGTCCTTTGCAACACCTACTGTTCTGTGATTCTGTTAAGGTGGTACAGCCTAGACTGTGCTAGCAAGCACAGGTTTTAGATTGTTTCAGATGACTTGTGTTGAATAATACTGTTGTGTTTAGACACTCCTTAACACATAGGTGGATACATAAACACACACACCTCTCCCCTTTGTTATTCTGCCATCCCTTGTACATTCTCATAGTCATTTTTTAGTAAGGCATCCACAGATTCTGTCATGCAAGCTGCCACAGCAAGTGTTTGAATGCTAATGAGGCAGCAGACTTGCTGGAAATGTGCCATGCTTCATTAGGTGACTGAGAAGTATGATGGGTGCTATCTTTTAGAAGAGATCTATATAGGTTCTTAACTGGCTATAGTACACTTTTAATTTGAGCACTACTTTCCAGACAGATTTCAAGGTTCAGTAAGCAATTCAGCTAGGGCAGAAGGCATAATTACAGAGTTGTGAAAGGCTGCAATGTAAAGCAGATGAACAGATTGTTCCCTCCACCTGCCAAACCTGGGGAGAAAGTAATTCATCTTCTTTACAACAGCAAACCCCCTTAGCTTGAAGGGACCTTCCCTCCCAAAACCATGAATTTCAGTCCAGTGTAAGAGATTGCATCACACACTTCAGTATCAAGTTAGCATGTTCTGTATTTGTGATATCCAGCTTATCATCAGGATTCCTCTGCTCATGGTAGCTGGAGCAAACACCAGATGCCTGCAAATTGCCATGTCTAAGGGTGCAGTTACAAAACTCAACTCTGCATTGTTCATCAAGTCCACTGATGGATTTACCTGTTCAACTGGATGTTTTACATTTAGGGTTAGATAACTACTGAACTCCTCAGGTAAAGACTTTTCTAGTGCTAACTGAAGCAGGGGTATGTCAGCTTTAATTCATATGTCCATTTCCATATCAGCTTTTTTGGCTCTGTCTTCACTGTAGTGAGGGATTGCAGTATATGTGAGAATACCAGTTTGGCTCTGATTTTATGTAGCTACAAGTAAAATGAAATAGGTATAAAATGTAGGGCTAGTTTCTTCAGATTTAACAGCATACTTTTTTTTTTTCTTTACTTCCAACCAATTGTTTTTTCTTCTACTACTGTGTTCCTATGCTTCCAACTGCAAGTTTAAGAGGTAGTTCATAGCAGTGGGTAGGGCACCTGGCTGGGAGTAAAGAGGTCTGCCTACCAATCCTGTCCAAAGTAACCAGTCAACTGAAGATTTTGATATTAGTGATTTGCAGTTCTCTTCTCTCTGTGTGGAGTACTCAACAGATCTGCAAACTGCAATGACTTTAAAATTAGCTTCATGATATCTTTTTAATTAAAATGAAGAAGCAAATTAAATTACTAACAGTGACAAGAAGTAACAGTCATCCACTAATTATTTGTCAGAGGACAGGTTCAGTGAAGGGGAAAATCAAATTAAATAGGTATTGCTGGGTTTCTCTTCATACATTCTTGGCTAAATGGTGTTTTATGAGATTGAGGAGAGACCAAACAAGGAGCAAATCCATTTCAGGATCTATGCATTCATTTGAACATCTGGTTTCAACTATTGACAATTACAGTACCACTTACTTTCTGCTACAGTTGTCACATACAAATAAGATTATTAGGAGTGCAAAAGGCCTGAAAGGCATAATTGGTTTAAGATGAGAAGGACTTTAAAACTGCAAAGCGGTCCAGAAACTCATGTAGATTGAGCATAAAGGGCAAACGTTAAATCAGGCAAAGCAAACAGACTAACCAATGCAACAGAGAGGCTGTAGTCTCCAAGTTAATCTGCATTGGAAGAGAAACTAAGGGAGCTATCAGAATTTATGAATTATTCTTTCTCCTGCTCTCTGCTGTTGCATGGCTTCTGTAGGAGAAGAGACTGAAAGGATCCTGCTTCCATAGATGTGCACACTTATAAAAAGGCACAGGGGAGGGTAGATAGAGGTAAATGGAGTGAAGCTTACAGTGGAGCAATACCAGTACATTGAGAGGCAGAAGAGTAAAACTGGCCATTAATCTCAGCATTATGCTGCTTCTTATAAGAGACAGGGCTTTCCTGTTACCAGCTGAGGCACCAGAGACAAACACCTTATGTGAATTACACACTTTTGCATGTACACATGCTGCCAGATGTACTCAAGATGCAGCAAATCACTTATACCTGCTGAGAAGGCAGGACAGAATATGTCCCTCTGCATGGAAACCCAACAATTTTTAGCCACAGCTATTCAGGACAGCAGCCACATACAATAGCTGCAGCTGTTTGCCATGGATGAAGCAATGCTTTGCTCTCATCAGAGACTTCCAGCAGTGCAGAAGACACTCTTAATTTCCAGCTGTTGAAAAAGGAGAGAGCAAAGAACCATTCAAAAGAGCTAGAGGGCTCCACAACCAGGACTGCAATAGAGATAAATTGGCTTAGTTAGAAGATTTATAACTGCATTCCCCACAGGAAACAATTATAAAAGTCAGTGTTGGTCACCCCTACAGTAAGAACATAATTTTAATATGATAAGTGATGATTCAGTCAAACAATATGCAAATTTTGGATGTGTTGGTTTGGAAAAATAGTTAGGTCATGTCTCAGCATACATTCCTCAAGTATTTGATTGCTACTTCAGGGAGAAGATTCCCAGATCTTACTGCTTACTTATTACACTGTCTCATTTTTCTCTGCCAGTTGCCATTGCCATTTGCAATGTGAAGTGGGAGTATCCCAGAAGATTTACTGTTTTGCATATGTTACAGTATCAGAAGCTTGTCAGTGTCAAATTCCAAATTTTCACAGCAGAAATCTGAAGTTCATTTAAACAGACTAATAATATCACTGTTGTGAAGCTTCAAAGGACATAAAGTCATTAAGGCATCTTTTTTCCCTGGAGTAGGATATGTCAGTCTTCTGTGGTTTACAGATAAGATGTAAATCTTAAACTGTCTGTCCTTGTAGTTTTGTTGTAGCTTCTTCTTATGTATCCCATCTTTGAAGATTAAGTCAACTCGCATAAAGCTAGACTTAAGTGCTAAGTTTAGGACCTAAACTGAGAAGTTACTGTCTTGAAAGGAGTGTTGCTGGAGAAACTTTTTCAAAAGATGTGAAGTTGTTGTCTACTTTCCTCTTTCATGAAATGTTTATTCCCTCTTTGCAGGGAATCATGAAGTCAGTTTACTGATTTACGTCTTCTTTTATTCTTCCAAGCCCTGGGTAGCTACCCAGGCCCAAGAAAGATTAGTTTCCTAATTCTGCGGTTATCTTGTTAGACTTCAAACCCGAGTTCTGGGGACAGCCCATGCTAAGATTTCCATGTGACAGAAGTACAGTTTAGACGTCAAACTCACGGCATTCCTTTTACCCATCCAGCAGATGGCGGCGAAGCGCTAGAAAAGGTTCTCTCTCATCATTCTGCCGAGTCCTGCAGAGATTTTTTTCCTTTGATAGTTTTGATTTCAAAGATAATGATGCCAAAGTGATTGTTTTAGGAGACCTCAATTTAATTTGCTTATGATGGTAGTAAATTTATATAATTTTTATACTATGTGATCTTTTCCTGAAGCCTAAGAGTCTGGAAATTTAAATTCTATTTTTCCAGGTACTTAGAGTAACTTTAAGAATTTATCTTTTTTTTCAAGTGAGGTTATGTTTTATTTCACAGTTTGAGTTTGATTTCTCAAGTTCATTATTAAACTAATGTCTCTTCCCCAAATACACGCAGTATTTTGGCTACTGCAAATACTGCCATGGGTAACATAACAAATGATAATTAAATGTGTTGAAATAATATTAGTTCTAAATTATATTGCTTCCTGATATTCAGTTTCACAGTGGTGGACCAGCTGATGTGTAGCATACGATAACTTACAAATAATCAGTTCAAAATTACTGCTTATATGCATTAATAAAAAAAGCTAATACAGAAGCCAGTTATGACTATATAAGGTTGAATAAATTCAGTTGCACAGTCATATGTTTATTTAGTTGACATCAGTTTCTATAATTTGTTAAGAGAAAGGAATTTGTAATTATCACTTCAGTTCTGACAAGAAACAAGATATAATTCATTTCCTCTTTCATTTCCAGGATAAAAAAAGACTATCTGTGTACAAATACTGGTCTTCATAGAAAGTCTCTTGTGCCAGTTTCTCTCCTAGCAAAAAATTTCCAATGGGTGCCAAAACAAGAAGGAGTACTAAATTAGTGGGGTTTTTTCCTGCTGTTCTATGTTTTTTAACAAAATAATTTTAACATTGACAACCAGAGTAATATTAGATTACATATGAAGGGGGTCAAAGTAATTCTTTTAATTAATGAGAGTTATGTTTAATGGAAGATTTTTTTCTGAACCCTGGCATATGCAATTCAAATAGTCATTGAGCAAGAAAGTACTGAGGTATTTGTCCTCACATACTGCTGAAATCATTGATAGGTAATTATAGTTCATTCTTCAGTTTCAAATCTGAAGACTCAACAGTAAAATTTCTTCAACTTTGCTTGAGGTCAACCTTAACATTGTATCATCTATACTATTTAAACAAGGACTGTGGTACTCACATATCTTTTTATGTCACCCTGATAGTGACAATTAACAATTAAGCAGATAGCACAAGTTTAAGCAGTGAAGTCCATTTTTACCATAAATAAGATAGCAAGCTACCTATTTTGGCAACAGGATTTTACCTGAATTTAATCACAGACTTTTCAAGCCATACCTAGACATGGGATAAGTAATTTTTGCCTGTTCTCTGTTTATCTATTATAAATCTGTTTACTGATGCTGATAATACATCAATGTCCAGATCAACAACTTTTCATATCCCTCAGTGGCATGCATTCTGATCAATGTATCTCATTAAGCATTTGTTGAAGTATTGCTTAGGTTTGGGCAGAAGTTATATAGCACAACCTTCAATTCAAGTGTCTTCCTTTGTCATTGTTTTCCATGTTGTTTAGAACTCCTTCTAATAGTAATTCTTATACTATTTATTCTTAACTCTACTTTTTATACTTATTCTGATTCTCTATGCATAATTTTATTTCACTGAGATTGTCCATGCTGGTTAACAATGGTGGGGTTTTTTTAGATATGTAGCATGACAGAATTTATTACATTCTTAGTAAATAGATGGTATGTTAGGTATTAATAATATTCCTTTAAGGTATATCTGCATAACTCTGCATAGCTGCATAACTTTGCCAAGAAAAAAAATAATACTCATTCTTAAAAGATATTTCTAAAAGATTTTTATCTTTTAAAGTACTCATTTAACAGGTGTATTAATTTCATTGATACTTCACTATTGAGGTAAATTAACAATGTATAGAACATAATGTGAAATGCTGTTTGTTAAATATTTAATAAACACTGAAAGTTGCCAATTTAAGTGATCATGTGACTGACCCAGCAGTTTGTTTGGAAGCCAAAGTTTATTCTCAGAACAGCATGCAGTTCTGAAAAAGAAGGAACAACATGTGGGGGATATTTGTTTCAGGCTGATGAGCAAGGTCTCATGCTCTCATTCACTGTGAGTGCCCAAAACAGGGCCACTGATCTGTTGAAAACCTCCTCAGAGTTCAAAGCATGTGAGCCTCTGTGGCAGGGCAGCTCCTTCCCAACACTGCTCCCACAGTCTGCTTGATTGCTTTGGAAGGCCAGCTCTCTAGGACATGGATTTTACCCTCTGAGTATGAGCAGAGGGCTTCATCTGAGCCCTTAGTTGCTGCTGCAATACAAATAACAATGTACTTTTATTGTTACAGATGAATGCCTGCTCAGGTGAATCTCCTAAGGCTTGCATTTTTATGAAATGGAGGGTAGTAATACCAAGACTGCCAATTCTGCTGCAGAGGAAAAAGGGGAGTTTGAAAGAACTTTTTAGTTGTCGTCTGTTTCTGTGCCATCATCAAAGCCAGTGAAATGGTTGGGAAGGGCAAATGGAAGTGAAGCTTGCTTGCAGCCAAATTGTGCTGATGTTCCTGGCTTCCTTTGTTGTCATGGAGGCAGTGACTGGCTGTGACTATGCTTAGAAGGCACAGTTGAGTCAACTTTCATAAAACAGAATCATAAAATGGCTTGAGTTGGAAAGGACCTTAAAGATCATCTGGTTCCAAACCCCCTGCCATGGCAGGGACACCTTCCACTAGACCAGGTTGCTGAAGGCCCTATCTAACCTGGTCTTGAACACTTCCAGGGATGGAGCATCCACAACTTCCCTGGGCAACATGTTCCAGTGTCTCACCACCCTCAGAGTGAAGAAGTCCTTCCTAATTTCTACTCTAAATCTACCCTCTTCCAGTCTGAAGCCATATTGGTTGCCACCAATCACCTTTTCATTTTCTATGTGCCATAGTAGAGCCCTCAGGAGGATCTGCTCCATGATCTTGCAGGCCACAGTGGTGAGACTGACTGGCCTGTAGTTGCCTGGGTCTGATCTTGCAGGCCACAGTGGTGAGACTGAGTAGCCTGTAGATGCCTGGGTCTTTCTTTTCTCCCTTTTTGAAAATGGGGTTATGTTTCCCTGTTTCCACTCAATGGCAACTGCACCAGACATCATGGTTTCTTTCAATGTCAGCTGCACAAAGTAAAAGACAATTAGAAGACATTGTTACCTCATGGCAGCTTTAGTTCAGAGTCCTCCTATTCCTACCCTAACTATCAGGGAAATGGATCATTTTCTCCTGCACATGTTGAAGTCCTTGGTGTTCACTGGGTGCAGCCATAGATTTGGATTATGTCTGTTTTATGTAAGAATGATTAGCTCTCAAAAACACCAGACTAATTCTTCATCTTTCTACCATAGCTTACTAGAGAAATAGCATACAGACTCACTGAAAATGCTGCACAGACATCGAGGACAGACTCTTATCCCATGCCTTTTTCAAGAAAATCATCCTCTTGTTGGACAGGGCTTCCTCTGATTATCAGCAGTTCACTCACATGGCACATGCAAGCTCCATCCTTCGACTACTCTAGTATTTCCTGGGAAAGCAATACAGTGGTGCACAAACAATCTACATTTCTCTGCTGAGGACATAGTGTGTCCTGAGGTAATCCCTACATACACTGACTAGGAGTGGTGCTCTTCTGGACCTATTCTTTACCAGTAATGACACTTTTGGGCAGTTTTGCCTACACTAACTGTGATTGTGAAGTGTAAGGTCCTAGGGAGCTTGAAGGACATAAGCAGCAGAATCAAAAGTAATCAAGGCTCAATTCAACAGAGCCTGGATAACCCAGTCTAAGGCATTGCTTTCCACAGAAGGTTGGAGTCCCCTTCCAACCTGCATCTTTCTGTCATTTTTATGATTCTCTCAGGTTTCTGGAGCAGGATTAAAATGAATGAAGAGTAAGTGATCTGATTACTGAACTGTCCTCCTTTTCTAGAGGCCATTTTAAAAAACACACCTACTGTCATAGTTCGAGGGGCCGGGACCAGTTATCGTTATGCGGTTAGAAGCAAAACTGTGTATTCTATACTCTCTATGTCATTGCTCACG
>JANHFX010009348.1:0-25093 GCA_027560015.1 Chloroceryle amazona
CTCGGCCCCCGGCTCTCGCAGGCGGAGGACAACGTGCAGCGGGCACGGAGCGTCCTTGGCAGCTCCTCCGTGACAGAGCAGAGCCTGGCCCGGGTGGGCAGCGCGCTCGCTGCCCTCAGGTGAGGGATGGGTGCTGCTAACAGCACCTCTGCTGTCAGTTCTCGGGGCTCCCAAGTGCCACTTCACTGGGTGTGGGCAGCGTCCCAGCACAGATGAGCTCTGCTCTCTCTGCAGGTGCTTTGCTTTCTACTTGAATTGACCTTTTCTGCTCTTTCTCTCCCAGAGAGCAGGTCCAAGGTGTAAATCCTGACCTTCGTCTTCTGGATGAGACTGCCTCTCTGTCCAGGGAGCTCGAAGCCCTCAACAGCAGCTTGCTTATCACTAACAGCCAGTATCAGAACAAGAAGACCCAGTTTGAAACAAGCCGCAGCACGGATCTGTCAGGTACGCTCCTGCAGCTGTAATATCTTAATTTGCAGCCATTAATTTACCTCAACGTGACTGTGCCTGATGGTTTCCCACCGGCTGACTGGATGAGATGGAGTTTGTAACCTGCTGTCAGTTTAGGAACAGCAAATAGCTTTTCCCTCCCCACTGAGAGGGATGTTTTGTAGCCTCGGGTCCGTGACCCAGGATCTCACACTATCAGGTTGTTGCTCCGGCTTTTTGGAGCTGGGCAGCTTATTCCACGGGCACCATGTTCCTATCCCCGGCCAGCACCACAAACTCTGCTGCTGGGGAGTGGTGGGAAGAGGGGGGGATCCCCACTGGGAGAGTGTCACCAAACCCAGGAGGAAGCTGAGCTAATGAAGGTTGTGCACAGATGGAAGGGATGGAGGGGTGGGGAAGGAGCCAGGCAGCTGTCAGGAGCTTAGGAGAAGAGCTAATTAAGTGCTGGGCTGGTGCTGGTGATAGGCTGCTGCTAGATCCCTGCTGCAGCTGAGTCTCTCCACGTGTCCGGTCGCTGCCTCCTGTCCCGTGCTGCAGCGCGTGGCTCAGCCGGCCGGGGACGTGCCAGCTGCACCTGAGCCCTCTGAGCAGGGCTTAGAGGTCCGTGTCCTGACCGCTCTTCTCCCAGGCTGTGCTGGAGTTGAATGGTGGGACCTGCTCGGGACACAGGGAAAAGGCTCCAAAAGCCCCATCCTGCCCAGCACGAGCCCTTCTGGGCTGCACGGAGTAAAGCCCGGGGTGTCCACGTCCACATCAGTTTGCTTTAGTTTTGTTTCAGTCTTCTAACCATGACCCAGAGCACAGTCCTTCAGGAGAGCTCTGTAGCTGACTGAAGGAACGGCTGAAAGGCATTTGGAAATAAAGGGAGCTGTTTCATTGTGCCGTGGTGACTAATGCCTCTGGCTGTGTCCCGCTCCTCTCTGCACACATCCCCTCACAGGGTACTGGCAATGCCTTCATTTCGGTTGCTGTGCTGCATTTATGAGTCACGGAGGCACTTGTGTCATTTATCGGTTTTATTCCTGCAGGAGCCTTCAAGACAATCAGATCTGCTCACCAGGCATCCAGCAATGCCAGCAGCCTCGCCGCTGGTGCCTCCAGGCTGCTGGCCAAAGCCCGGGAGAGCCTCAGGAGCGCCGTGGGGCTGGAGGGGGAGCTCGCCCAGTCCACCTCCAGGCTGCTGACCCTGAAGGGGGAGATTGCCTCCTCTCCCAACCTGACCCCTGTCATCAATAAGGTGAAGATGCAGACTGGTTTTCTAACTTCCCCCCTGCACGTGTCTAGTTTGTGAGAGGGCCCTGTAGTGCTCAGGAGGCAGAAGCCTCATCCTGCAGTTGTACATCTCTCCTCAAACAGTCTGGCATGGCAGGACAGAAGCTACCTGCTGCTTTGGGCCATCAGTGGAGAATGGTCTGAGCATCCCCTGCCTGGAGATGACAGATGAGGAAGCATTGCCCACCACTCCTTCCCAGGCACACACTTTTTCCTCCAGGGACTGTCTCGTGTGTCAGTTCTTGTGTCTCGGAGACCCACTTAATTTCTGGATGAGGTTTCTTTTATTTCTCCTTCGCTGCTTTGTTATTGCCATGGAGATCCATTTCGGTGTCTCCTAATGCACGGTTGCTGTGGAGACCACCAACCTCCCCTCTCTGCTTTTCAGGGCACCAACACATTCCCAAGCGACCAGCCTGTGCTGGTGCCTGCAGTGGCTCTGGGTTTGCACGTGCCCCAGCAGCAGTGCACTCTTTGGTGGGTGGTAACTCTAGAAGATACCGTGCCATTAATACCACTGATGTCCAGGGTCTTCTCATCCCGTTCTCTCTCCCAAAGCAAACTGCAAAGGTTCCCCTGCCGTGAGGTGAAGAGTTGCTGTCCTGAGGGTAGATGAGATGTTTGCTCCCCACAGACTTGCTCTGTTGCTCTTCATGAGCCCTTGGGGTTTTGCTCCAGTTTGGGGTGGTGAGGAGATGCAGACCCTGTGTTGCTGTCTCTGGATGGGTACTCAGCACTGCCATACACTCGTGTGCCTCTGGCTGCCCTTCTTCGACACTGTTATCTGGGCTGTGCCACACGTATCCCCCCAGCCCTGCTGGGGAGGGCTGCCTCCCTCCCTACTCTCGTGCCCATCTCCCACAGCGCAAGCACAACAAGTTCTCCAGCTCCCTGGCGAGGGTCTGTCGAAACTTCAGCCTTCCTGAGAGTGCCAGGGTCTCACCAGGGAGGGGAGTCCCCTCGTTACCCCACCGCTCTCTCCCTCTCCAGGTCTGCGGTGGCTTCCGAGCGGAGCCTTGCACACCAGCCCGGTGCGAGGGGCTGCTCTGCCCACGGGATGACAGCAGTGCCTGTGGTGTTGGCCGCCCCTGCCACGGCATCTTCCCGCTGTCGAGTGGGGCCCTCACCACGGCCAGGGGAGCTGCCAGGGAGCTGGGCAGCCTGAGCACCCGGCTCCAGGAGACGGCACAACTGGTGAGCGAGAGCGGCGCTGCTTGTCCATGGCCGAGCCCCACGCTCGGTCCTTTGGTGTCCTGTGGAGCCTGGGGCTCGGCTGGAGAGTGAGCCGGGATAAACACCCGCTCTCCAACTCTATTTGAGACTTGATTGTTTGGGCAGCTTTAGAAACTTGAGAGTTTTTGAGTGGGAGACTCCCCGCTGCGTGCCTGGGTCCTGCCTCTCCTGGCACGGGAGCCGCAGAGCCGAGGGCACACGAGGGGCTCTGGAAACGTCCCAAGGAAGCCTGGTCTCCTCCTGGGTTAATCCCAAACCAGGCAGAAGGGGCGGGGATGTGGAAACCTCTCTGATTCTGCAGGTGTATCTGCTCTAACATTTGCCACTGTCTGCTAGAGCCCCTGTTAGCGTCACTGCAGCTTCTTTCTGTGGCCTCGCAGCTGCTTGCAAAGATAAGTGAGTTTGCAAAGTCATTCAAAATCCATTTCAAAGGTATGTCAAAAAGCAGTACTGTTTTAAACAGCATCCCTCTTTGAGAGCATCCTTTGCAAATCCAACCTTCAGTCTTTAACATTTTCAATCCTTTAAAGCGCTGGCGCATTAAGAAGGGGAAATAGCATCATTTCAAAGTGCCTTGCCCAGTTCACTCATGGTTGAGGGAGGGCTGCTGGGATTCCAGATCAAGAAGAAATGGCATCATCAGGACTTTGTTGTTCGCAGATTAAAACGACCGAGACATCTGTAAATCAGATTCAAAGCAACGCTCGGCGGCTTGTGGACCAGATGAGTCTCACGAGGTCCCAGATAGAGGGAGACGTGCGGCGCATCCAGCAGTTCATCCAGCAAGTGCGGAACTTCTTGTCAGGTAGTGCTCTGCAAGCTGGAAGGGGTGCGTGTGCACGGGTCGGGCACGGGAAGAACTGGGTTTTGCAGTGATATTAGGTGTGAGAGTCCGGTACGAGGGCAGCAGCTGAGGAGCTCGCTCCTTTTAAGCTCTCGGATATCCAGTTTATTGGCGTGGGGGTGTTTTCCTGGCAAAGGTGACTCGCATCCTCTGAGGCAGCGCGGGAGGCTCGGACCATGTTCTCTGCAAACAGAAGACATTTCAGCAGCGCACGAGTCTGGGACTGGCAGCTGTTGCCTGCCTGACTTGCTCAGGCTTAACTGGGCTCTTCAGCTCAACCCAAATTAATCCCGGCTGGTTTATCTGTGTCCATTTCCCTGGGATGTCACCAGGACAAACCCTCCCTGGTGCTTACAGAGAAGTTTTTGGAGCATCTGTGAGGTCCGTGGGACAGGATGTGCCAGCCCTTGACCTTCCGTGCATGGGATTTTGTGGATGGCTCAAATATTACCTCTAAAGCAGTGACAGGATTAATAGCAGAGGAAAGCTGTGGAGAAGGCAACCTTTTGTCTGTTGCATGGACAGCAGCTTGCTCAAGTCCCATGCTCTGCTGCAGAGCCTTGGGCCACCTCCGGGGCTGAAGGACAAACCCCTCCCCAGGGCTGGTGCTCCCTGAGGATTTGCAGTCGGCATTGACTGATGCAGAGAAGTTTACTGGCGAGGCTCACTGACCGGAGATAAACAGACAACTCTTCTCTGGAGCAGACTATTAATCAGCTGAGAATTCCTTGCTGTCCTATAAGCCACTGGGATGGCTTATTGTTCGCAGACAGATTGTAAGAACATAATGAGCCTCATGAGCATTAGCTGAATAAGAAAATCGGGTCATTTGGTGCTGCCTGGTGTTAATGATGAGTGAAGATATTTCTGAGCTAATCGCTGGGCTAATGTCCCTTGGGCTCTGCCTGCTTCTGATTCCTCAGATTTATTAACTTTTATTTGTAAAATGAAAGAAAGCTTGTCTTGAAACACAACCTCATCTGTTCAGTGATGTCTGACTGCTCTCTGGGCTTAGCCGTGGTGTTCTCGTTGCCACATTAGAGGTATCATTTCAGTCCTTTCCTGAAAGCTTTGCTGATGTGAATGAGAAGTACAGCAAATTCCAGGGGCTTGAATTCAGGGTGGACTCTGGCAGCTGTCTGAAATGAAGAGACTGTGTGTGAGATCATGCACGGCTGGGTGTCCGCCCTCCTCCTCCCTTGCATTTGTGCTCCCACCCTTCCCCCTCCTGCTTCTGACACTGTCTGTCTGCTCCACAGACAAGGACACGGACCCTGCCACCATCCAGGAAATCAGTGAGTCTGTTCTCGCCCTACGTCTCCCCACGGATGCTGCAGCAGTCCTGAGAAAAATGACCGAGATCCAAAACCTGGCGACTAAACTGCAGTGCCCGGAGAGCATTCTTGCCCAGACGGCCGAGGACATCGCCAAGGCCAAGCAGCTCCAGCAGGAAGCAGAACAAGCCAGGTTGGTTGGGGTTCAAGGGCTTTTGGCCTGCGAGGGTCGCTCGCAGACAGAATGAACCTGGTGGTTCATTTGAGTTGCAGTCTCGCTCTGCTAGAGCTGTGCTGACTTGCACAATCTGAGGTTTTAGGCCAGTATCTTCTATGTCTGTACAGTGCCTAAAAGAATGAGGAGTCTGCAGTCTCTGCAGACACCTCCCTGGTGCCCCAATGTAAATAATTTTGGCTCACAGTAACAGATCCTGTTATAGATACTAGAATGAGAAAGTCTTTACCAGAAGTAATGGTGGCTTTTCTCTATCTCTCGAGTCCCTCTGATGGCAGATGACAAGGTTGCCCTGGTATTACTTGATATTGGTGACCTACATCCTAATTGCACAAGAGACCATGAGGAGATTAAATGGGCTGTTTGTTTTCTGGGTGAAAGTTGGGAGGATTATCCCGTGGTCCCTTAAAAAGTAATTACAGAGTGCCCTTGCAAATTTGGAGCATCTACTTTGTCACATGTTGACTCGCAGCAATATCCCAGCGAGAAGGTTAGCGGGGTAAGCATGTAAACTCCTTGAGAGTGTCTGACACCTGCTTAACCTGCTGGAAGAGATGAGACAAGGGAGTCTGGCTTTCTCCAGAGAGCTCTGTCACCCTGCCTGATTTGTTCCCACTGAAAGCAGGGAAGTATTCACTGAAACTGGTTCACTGGGTATTGTTTTCCCTTCAGTACTTTTTTTTTTGTTTTCACCATTTACAAAATAAAGGAAGGACTTCTCCCTTCAATCTGTTGCCTCTGCTTCAGGGTATGAAATGGAACTAACAATTCTCTTGAAAGGAAACCTCCCAGAGTGTGATGTGTCCAGTTCTGTGGGTTTGTGGCTTTTGGGGGAGGGAGACTGCAACTTTCTCAGTAACAATCTTGTCTTGCTTCTTAAGCTTCCTTATTTTGCCTTTGCCACCTTGACTTCCAGCCTGTGCAGTTGTCTACACCCACTCCTGGCTGTTTCCCCAGGAACCGGGCAAATGCCGTGGAGGGCAACGTGGCAGAGGTGGTTGGGAATCTGCGCCGAGCAAACACGGTGCTGCTGGAGGCCCAGGGCGCTATCAGGGGCTCTGACTCTTCCCTTCGCTTCATCCAGGAGCGTGTTGATGAAGTAAGTGATGTACAAAAGAAGGGAACTGTGCCTTGCCCAGTGCTCCTTTGGAACTGTCCTGCTTGGTAGAGTCCTGCACCAGGCAGGGTGAAATGGCATCTGGTGAAGTGTTTGCTGTGAAAATACCTTCCTTCTGCTGTGCCTTGTTTGTGTGCTACTCCAAACTCCAGCCATGGTCCCTGCCGGAGTCCCCCGAGATAAACCCTGAGGCTGCTGTGCTGGGAGCAGTCCCCACTCCGTGCCCAAACCCCACTTTCGTTGGGCAGTGTGGCTAGTCGCAGAGGAAAAAGCATTAGGAGTGAGGCTCGGATGCGGCTTCCTTCGTAACACGGAGCACTCTGCTTTTAGATCGAGGCTGTTCTTGGGCCAGCTGAGAAGAACGTGGGGTCCATTGCGGACCAGCTGGCCAGGCTGATGGAGAGAGTCTTGCAGCTGCAGCGGGGAGCGGACCAGAACCGGCTGCGGGCCACCGATGTGCGGCAGAGGGCCGAGGAGGCGGCTGAGCAGGCCAGGAGTGCGCAGCAGGTACCGGGCGCTGGCACGTGGCCTGCCGGGGCGGTCGTGGCCATGCTCTGCTTCCCCCATCATCAGGCAGCAAAGCCGGCCATGGTCTGGTGCACCTTTAGATAAGGCGAGGAGGCTTTTCCTGTCCTGCTGCTTCTTCCTCACCTGATGCAGTATCCGACCGCTGAATTTTTCCAGGGCTTTTCTCAATCCTTTACTGGAAACTTATTTCTGCTGCGTACCGCACGTGAGGCAGAGTAGCCCCTACAGCCGTGCAGTGAGCACCTCGTGATAACATAGTGACAAACCTAGTGACAACATCCATTTAATATTGAACGTGGATCCAACGTTGGAAAATCCCCTTCCTTTCCCCGGTCTGTTTGCTTGATCCGACCTGCACCACTTACTGGCTTTTCCTCAGGCTTTCGAAGAAGTGAGACAAACGTACGCTGAGCTGAAGAGACGGATGGAACAGAGCCCAGCCCTGGGGGAGGAAGGCAGCAGGGTGCAGAGCATAGACCTGGAGGCACAGTCTCTGTTGGAGGAAACTTTGGCCATGATGCTCAGGATGGAAAGTAAGACTCCCTGTGAGCTCAGTGCAATAATCTCATGCTGCTCAGTGCAATAATCTCATGGGCATTTGATGCTCAGGGGTGTGATGGCAAGAAGTTACGAGGAAGACCGTGTACTTTTGGTAGTGTGCTGGCTCGGATTTGGGCTGTGTCTGCTGGTGCTGCACCAGTGAATTTAGAGTTTGCAAGGGTGCAAGTGCTGCTGTGCAACACTGACGTGTCCCTGTTTTCCTCCACACATTTGCTTCCGCTTTTAAGCATTCAAAAATGATGGCTTTGTTTGGAGCAGTCATGTTTTTAGGGTTTGAGGGCAAGGAGAGAATGCAGGACATTAGTTTTTCTCACCTCGTTGGAGCTATGCAGGAGGGAGGAGCAGGCTCAGCCCAGCCTGATGGGGAGGGTAATGGCCATGAGCTTTCCTCCTGTCTGACCATCGTGTGAACCCTTTCCTGCCCTCTCCCCTCAGCTTTAGAGATGGAAATTCAGAAGAGCAACGAGGCTTTGATGTCCAAGTCAGCCATGCTGTCAGGCCTGGAGAAGAAGGTGGGAAGGATCCGAGATGCCATCAACAAGCGAGTCGCCTACTACACGAGCTGCTCCTGAGCAGGCTGCTGCGCTCCACCAGCGTTGTCTTCCTCCCTGCAGACACTGACTGAGTATTTATTCCCATTTTCTGTCTGGACTTTTCCTCTGCCTAAGGTCTCTATTTTTAGTAAATTGAGTTTCTGTACCTCTGGAAAATAGCTGCCCTGAGCCAAAGGAGCAACCCCCTGGAGAGGGCTGACCTTGGTTGGACTGGATGAAGCTGCCCAGCGGATGGAGGAAAAACAGGGAGAGACATCAATCTTCCATGGCCAATAAAAACACCCCCAAAGTTGTTATTTCCAGGGGGGACTTATAAACCAGGACATTCTTTTCTTGTTCTAGCCAATTCAGGCTTTTTGAGCTGAATTTCACTGTTGAAATTAAAACCCTTGTGTGGGGTCTTTTAAAACATTTATCTGTGCTGCAGTTTATCCTGAAAACTTGCCATGGCTTTGGTAGTTGCCTCCTAGATCTTTCTTCAAATAAGCAGAGCAAGGAAATGGAGATTTGTATCTCCATCGTAGCTATACAACGAGCCTATATTTATACGAATAAGAGAAACACGCTCTCATACTCAAAGGTGAAGTCAAATGTCTTGTTTGACTTTCTGCCACAGTCTGCTTATTTACCGTGCAACGCGTTGCCAGAAAAATACCGGAGGGAGCAGGTCTGCAGATGTGCGGGGGAAGCTTTAGAAGGGACTTAATAGACCATTTCCACATCAGATTTCTATGAATAACCAAGAGGCGCTTTACAAAACAAAACTCGGCTTTATTAAGCAAGTATTTATTGTGCAATTACAGCCTTGGAAGCAGGGAATTTAGACCTTGCTGGGATTATTATCAGACACATGGAGGTTGTTCGCAGGTTGTCTCTCCTTTAGTAGCCAAAGGGAGAACCGTGCGGCCTGGGCAGCTGGTGGATGCTGAACTCCGGGTGCTGAAGCCTGGGTCTAACCAGCATCCAAGGAGTGGATAGGAGGGTGAAGACTGTAAAAATAACTGGCTTGCCACTGAGTAAAACTGCATGGCTTCGGTTTATAGGATTGATGTTGTGCAGTGCACTTCTTATGCATTGACAACTAAACGGTGTACAGAAAACAAAAGCTTATAGCGTTGAGCGGCGTATGGAGAATATACACTGAGTATGCTAGCAGCAGCCTCAGGCTTTCCCTGGCCTTCTCCCAGCTTTAACGATCCAGAATCACCCTGAGGTCACTGCATTGATGGATTCCTGGGACTAACGTGCTGCTGGTTGCCAGCCGGTCGCTGCTTGCCCAGACGCTGCTGCCCGCTGGCTCCTGCGGTCGCAGCCTCCTTGCTTGCACTGTTGATGTCTGGCTTTGAAGTGCAGGAAAGAGTAAAACAGCCCTTCTGTTTCTGCAAGAGAGAGGATTTCAAGTGAAGATTGAACTTTGTTTCCCTGAACTGCTACCTTTAAAATGTGCTCTGTTACTAAGCAGTAGCACAGGGGTTAGGAACAGCTTAGATCTCTCTGTGTGCCTTTGTTATAAAGGGTTATTACGTGACTGATCATTGGATTGGACCTTTTTGGAGCCTGTAGGAGATCTCTGACACTTTTCTATTAATCCTTTGCACATTACAGTCCTGTTCATCTAATCTCATCAGCAGAGTCAGAAAGGATGAGGGGAGGTATCTCACTTGATGTAGCTTTTGTGGAGAACATGCCAGGGTACGCTCACCTCCGGGGAACGTTCCATGTCACAGCATCTAGCAGTGAGACTTCTCCCTGCTCGTACACAATGTGGTGCAAATGGTATCAATTTAGCTAGTCCACAATTAATCCAAGCTATGGTTAAACAGGAAGAAAGTTTTATGATTATGCTCTGCTCACCTACCAAATGAACATCTGTCTCCTGCTCAGCTCTCTCAAACTGACCTGCCTGGACCTAACCTGGGAACCTTCAGGCTGCAGAGATGTCCTGCCTGTGCTCAGCATGAGCCACCAGCCTGCTCATGGGCACAGCTGAGACCCATCCGAAAAGCCCCAGTCCCAGCTGGTGAAGCTGTTTGGTTCTAGGGTGACTGCCAGTGAGTAGCTCTGAATAATTGTAGAGTTTGATACAACAGGTCCATGCTTGGTTCTCTTTCCCGTGTTCCCTGGCAACCCTGTTGTAATGTTGAAATTGGATTCAGAGTCACTAGACTGGCCTTAATGGAAGCTGAAAGATGATTTCTTTCCTGGAAGATGGGTTAAGGCTTTTTCTGCTGCAAAAAACCTGTGGGTCAATTTACTTCAGGCACTATCACTTTGCTATTTGTGCCTTTCCATTTCTCATGTCATAATGGGATTAATTAAAAGCAGATGGTGATTGGATTGCGGAGCACTTACCTCTGGCTATGGGGGGAGCCCGGTGGCTGTTTCCTCATCACATGATCAAACAAACTCCAGTTTGCCCAGTGCCACAATGAGAAGAGTGTTTACCGGTTTTCATTGGAACAAGAACTTCTGATTTGAAATGACTGGGTGGGAATGGAAGAATTGGAAGAGAAAGAAGAAAAGAGAGACAGCAATCTTTACCATTGGTCTGCACGTGAGCTGCCGTTATGTTTTTAACATAAAGAACATCAGCTGCTGGAAGCAGAGCAGAGCTGGGTGCCAGTCAGCGCTGCGGCAAAGGCAGGGGCCGGTCACCCAGCGCCAGCTGAGTCACTGGCAGCAGCAGCTTTAACCAGGGGCAGTTCTGGTTTCTGGAAAGCAAATGTGCTCAGGCCAGGGGAGTGTGGTAGCGGAGCCCGGCTGCCAGCAGCGAGCTGCAGCAGCCTGGGTACTGTCCTGCAGCTGAAGCTCTTACGAGAATACAAAGCACTTGGCTGGGCTGTTGCCCAGCCAGGCAAAGCGTTTGCTTCTGTCCTTAGTCTCCCCCCTCCTTTCTACTTCCACCTGGGGCTGGCAACTTTGTGCCAGTCAAGTCCTTCTAGAGATGGTTACTCACAGGTACTTTGGAAGTTATGGCTAATGATTTGGATACCTACTGGGATTTTGAGGATTTTTTAAGCAGCACTGCCTCAGAGCAGAAGGACGTCTTCGTTTTCTCATGCCCCTTGCAGGCTGGACTGCAGCCGCAGGAAGTTCTGCTTGGTGGGCTGTGGTTATCTGGCAGGACCAGGCTGCTGCCCGTGGGCAGCGGTCCATTCTCCAAGTGGCTTTGCAGCTTTCCCTCTCTCCTTCCCGTGTCTTGCCCCAGCTGAGTGGGAGGGTTTGAACAGCCCTGCGTGGGGACCAGAGGGAGGGATGTGTCCTTGTTGTCATTTGGCGTTGCTGGCTGAGTGGCCACCGCGGGTGTGTTGGGTCTGGATGCCTCTGAGACTTGTATGACAGGGAGGGTGCTTTCGGCTGCTGCGTGACCGTTCATGTGGAGCTTCTTCATGTGGTGCACGACGGCTGCAGCGTTGAAGGCTTGCTGGGGAAGAAGAAAAAAACCACAGACTAAACCCCTCAGGGAGCACCTGGTGATGGCAGGCTGGGTGGGTGCTGTGGGACAAGCAGACGTGTCCCCTGAGACAATGACTGCAGGGAGGACAGCGCTGGACTGGTGAGCACCGGCTGTGTTTGCACAGTACGGGGGAAGTGGGACGTGCTCATTCCTGGCATAAACACCGGGGTGTCCCCTGAGTGCAAACTGCTGATGCTTTTGAAGATTACAACCACTTCTACATGAGGAAAGGGGGGGGGAACAGCTGTAAATTCCCCACAGCGTGAAATGGATGCTAGGGCTGAATTTTGAATGTATTTAACATGCTCTCATACGTGTGGTTCCCAGGGCCTTCCTCTCTCCATCTGAACACTTACTAAACCTCTTGATATAAGTGAAGTACTAATTTATCCTTAAGGCTGAAAGGAGGAAGAGCTGGATTAAACTCCTAACAATATCTACTGATGGAGCACAAATTTTGCTCCCTCAGCATAAAGGCAATAATCCTTCCCCTCCCTTTACTTTCTTGGCGAGGCCACTACAGCGCAGTGTTGGTGGGGAACCCACCAGTAGGCACTGCAGCAGGGAGCAGTGGTCCAAGCACACTATAAACACCAACGGCACACGATTTTCAGGCAGCCATCAGAAGATCTCAGCTTCTGGGTGCTTACCCCCAGAGCTGAAACATCGCTTGCTGCTGGATGGCAGCAACTGGCATTTGTTAGTGGAATGGCTCTAGGCTCCCACCAGTGAACGACTTACCCTCCATTTGCTCTTTGCAAAGTTTTTCTGAATCTGAGCGCTGACAGATGGGTATATGTCACGGTGCAGGGCTGTATTGCCATTAATCCTGCAGATGGGGAGAGAAGAAAATGGGCTCGTAGGCAGATGGCATTTGTAAGGCACTCCACATTCTGGAGGCAACTAACTGCTTTGTACGTTCAATCAGCAATAATTAAACCCAAAGGAAAAACAGCAACAAAATGTAACACAAACACACACTTCAAAGCTTGGAAAAGCTCGGGATGGGATTTCTTCTTTGACTCTGTTTATGGAGGCAAATGTGCACAAATTGCATCTTTAATTATACATTATTTTCTTTCTTTGCTCATGAAAAGGAAACACCCAGGGCCACGCCAAGGCTGTTGGTGACATTAATAACAGGGCTGGGGAGAGCCCCTGTTCTCAGCTACCACCGAGCACGTGGAGCGAGATGTGGAGGCTGGTGAATCCCCGTGGCCACCAGCTCCAGCCAGGCCCTGGTCCTCTCACCATGGGTGCCGCAGGGCTTCTTCACAGGTAAACCTCGTCTTTGGGTTTTTCTCCAGTAAGTGTCTGATGAAATCCTTGGCTGTTTGGGAGGGGAGGGAGAAGCAGAGGAAAAAAAAAAAAGGTTATTTTCTCCTTGTTCCAAGATATGATCCTAATAGAACACGGCAAATGCTTGTGGATAAACAGTGTGAAGGTTGGCCCTGAGGAAGAGGTGTTGGCACCACTTTATTACTCCCTTAAAGGGAGAAGGGAAATGTTTGCAGCAAAGGGCTCTAGATGAAAAAAAAATGTTAACTGAGGCTGCACCAAACTTCATGCTTAGATGATGTGGAGTGGAGTTGAATCGTTCAGCTAAAAACTCTAAAAAGCACAAGAAAGTGCAAACTGAACAGACTTAGAAGTTGCCCTGAAGTTCTTGCTTTTGCAGGCAGGATTGTGGTGCTTGTTTTTAAGTCCTAACAAGTCTCCTGCTAGTTTTATTTGTACATGTATGAGGCTGATGTTCAAAACATGCTGCTAAGGTGCTGGCTGTGGTAAACTCTGCGCAGGTGAGCTCTGCGAGCAGGTTAGGCTGGTGGGAGGGTGCAGTGGTGGCTGCCATAGAGAAAAAAAGGAAAAAAAAACAACAGAAAAGGAAGGTGAAAAACCTCTGGAGTTCCCCTGCTTCCTGGGGAAACCTGAGCTCTCTCTGAGCTCACTGCTCAGTTGTGGAAGTCGGGGTTGTGTTAACAGCAGCTTCAGCTGAGGGGGCTGCGTTACAGGCAGCGTGCAGAGCTCTCCAAACTCCACTGGTGCAGCTCGGCCGTGGCATCTTTGCCCCTGTTACTGCCGACCTGAGAGCCTCTGCAGTTGGTTCCTATGGCTGGGGGTTTGCTGCCGTGTGAGGGGCTCAGTTTCCATCCCTACTGAGGCAATCGGAGGGGGTCTGGGGGGGTCTCAGCTGGTGCAGGCTGGTGCCCGCAGGTCGCAGGGCTCTGGATTGCAATGTGATGCTTCCCAGTGCCGCAGCTTTACCTGACTCGGAGATATCATCCCAAAAGGGAGACTCAAACTCATAGTAGCCTTCCTTAATCTTTTCAAACAGCTTGGATTCGGTCTCTTCGTAGAAGGGAGGATACCCACACAGCCTGGAACAGAGCAGAACCAGCGGTCCCTCAGCCACCCATCAGCACAGGCTCCTCTGCAGCCTGGCCAGCATGAGAGGGTGAGTAACAGAGGAGGCTAGGCTGCTCCATCCATCCATCTATCCCTCCATCTATCCATCCACCCACCCATCTCACCACCCACGTCACCATCCCTCATAGTTAAGTGTATCAGTAAAGCTGTAGAAAAGAGTTAAAAATTTAACTGCAGCAGTGAAAGGACAAAGCCACAGCTGGTACAGAGCTGTGCAGTGTGGGAGGAAATGAAACAAAAAGTACCGAGGAAGATTGAATGATATTTGTAGTCAACTGAAAAAAAATCAAAGCATAGGATGAGGCACATAATAGAGAAAATGGGATTCCTTTCATTTCTTCTCCTGTTCTTGATTCCCCACATCCTTTCGTTTCTATGGTCTAGTGAATCTTTGCAGAGGAAGAAAATGTGGCTGCTGTGTTCTCACAGCAGAAGGGGAGATCCAGGATCACCTCTGCCTCCTCTGCAGGGGCGTATGAAGTGATGGAGGAGTTGGGAAAATCACGGATACATAAGTGGGATGCTGTTTGCTGGTACTCACAGGATATAGGTGATGACTCCAATGGACCAGCAGTCGACAGCTTTGCTGTACGGTTTCTGGGCGAGGACTTCGGGGGCTGAAGAACAGCAAAAGCATATGAAAATTGTCAGCAATAATAAATTATCCAATACTGGGAAAAGCAGTAGCTTATTGTACCCTTGGCCTCTGAGGTGCCAGTGCAGGGAATCGGCCAGTAACAGCCTCAGTTACCAGTCGAAGCGGTCTGTGCTTGCTGTATCTTACGCCGTTGACTAGAAAGAACCGCTGGCAATTTCTGCCCGTGGCCCAAGCTTTTAACCAGCAAGCTGTGGCTTGAGCCAACGCAGTCTGGCAGACCTTAAACAAAATCCCAGTGTGTTAAAATTACTTAGGTAATTTTTCAATAAGTACATGACTAACACTGAAATATATTGCTCTTGAAATTATCTTTTTCTTTGTGCTTTTAAGCATTCTGGGATTTTTCCGTCTCTCCCCTCATCTATAATGCAGCCCTTTTGTGGTCCGTGCAGCGTATCTGAGCAGCATGTTATTAATGTAATTATGTATTTTCTTCCTTTCTGCTAGGCAACGTACTGCACACATACAACTTTTCTCCAGCCTCCAGCAGGAGCCCGTTCCTAATCCTTGGCTTACCAACGTATCCTGGAGTCCCACAGGCAGTGGACATGATGCCGTTCTGCTCCATTTTAGACAAGCCAAAGTCCGTGATCATGATTTTGGAGTTGTCTTCAGGAGTAAGGTAAAGAAGGTTTTCAGGCTGTGAGCACAGAGTTGGCGGTCAGAGGTTAAAATTTGTGGTAGAAAAATGGAAAAGAACGACACAAAGTCACGGGGAGAGCGGGCAGAGTCACAGTCGTGCCAGCTCCCCGAGATGCTGGGGCTGCTGGGGGCCAGGTCTCACCTTCAGGTCGCGGTGAACTATCCCGTTTTCGTGGAGATACTTCACGGCTGTCAGCACCTGGTGGATCACCACACTGGCATCTTTCTCCGTATAAACCCCCCGCTCCAAAATTCGGTCAAACAGCTCCCCCCCGGATACCCTGCAGAAATGGTAGTTCAGAAAGAAAAAGTCTGAGGGAAAAAAAAAAATAAAGATAATTGTGCTTTCATGTGAGGCAAGCTAACGCTCGGGTCCTTTTACAGCCCCACCTAGAGCAGAGCTGTTCTTTGGGCAGCAGTTCGTGCGAGCTTGAGGCTGTTGGGTGCTCTCGAGTGTAATTTCAGGGTGCAATAAGCATTGCTGGTAAACCGAGGGAATTTGGGTAAGATTATGAGACAACTCCTGGTAGGTCTGAGCCACAGGCATCCAGCACCGTGGGCAGGTCTGTCTCAGGCTCTGCTACACAAGCGGACATAAGTTTTTGAGTGACTGCTTCCTTGAGCTAAATTTGCAAGTTAGCAGCAGCAGCCGGGCGAGCGGAGCTGGTGCCCGCAGCGAGCTGCTTGCTCTGCAGCTGACACGTTGCCCGTTTTCATTTCTAGAAACCCTGTGTGGCACAGCTTTAATTAGAAAGACTTCTGTCTCTGCCCTGCTAAACTGTGATGAATTAATTTGCATAAACAGCTCCTAATCTTGGTTTAGAAACTTTCTGCTAAAATGAGCGTGGGCCAAGGCAGCACGAGAAGTGTCCGGGTTACTTCAAACCACGCGGCTCTCGCCTCATAGGTGCTGAAATATGCTCCTGCCACTCTTCTTCCTCTGTGGCCCACACAGAGATGGCTCTGCTGATACTTACAGCTGCATGACCAGGTAGAAGTGGGTTGTGCTCTCATAAATATCTTCTAAAGTCACGATGTTTTCGTGCTTTATTCTGCAAATATAAATGTGGGTCAGAAACAAACCTGGTTAAGGACAGAAGTGGCTTTTCAAGTGGAAAACCTGACAGTCAGCTTGCTTTAATCCCCAGTGAAAGTTCACTGGGCTGTTTTGTCTCCCTCACTCTGGGTGGCAGAGGATTGTTGACACCACCATGAATGCCCTTTGGAGCACTAATTCCCACTAATATTTATGGATTCTTTTAAAAGCAATATTTGTTTCTTTACATTGTTGTTACTGTAGAGACACATATGGTAGGAAAGGATGTTTTCTTCTACTTTACAATGCGTATGTACTCACTTTTTCAACACAGCTATTTCATTCTCCAAGCTGCTATCCCTTGTGAGAGGAGACTTCTTGATGCATTTCAGAGCAAAGAGCTTGCCAGTGCTCCTCTGCTTCACTAGGAAAACCTCTGAGAAGGCCCCTCTGCAGAGAGAAGGTGTATTTCAGTGGCTGCTGCTGCTGCAAACTGGAAGGATATTTGAAGAAAGAAAGAGGAAACAGCAAGAACAAACAACATGGTGGTAATTTAACTCTCAGTGGATGCTGATTGTAAAGCTAGAACGGCATCTCCAGCAGCCACAAACTTAGGATATTAAATGCAAGATTATGCAGTATATAGACACTTCCCACCTCCCCCAGTTGTCTCTGTTTGTAGAGAAAAGGCGATTTTTGCACAGTTCACCCTGAAGTTGTGTTGAGGTAGTGGACAGAAAAGGCCCCTGCAATGAAATAAACCCAAATTCTTGAGGACCCTCCCGCCGTGCCAGGCTGGCAGCACGCTCCAGGGAGGCAGGTGGCAAATGCAGTTTCAGCACGTGCCTTGGGTGGGTGCAGGAGGAGGCACTGCCCACGGCCGTGCAGCCTGCTGCTTTTTAAGGAGCCATCTGCACTTGAATCCATTGGTACCAGGGGGGATTTTCCTGTTCTAATTGCAAGCTCAGCTGAGGGGCTGCAGCAGTAACCATGGCACTGATGGGGTGTCTGCAGCTCTGGTGCTTGTTGGGGTTAAGAACCCCTCCTGAAAAGATTTCAGCAGCTTCCACTGCAGCAGGACCAAAATCCTGCTTGAATATAAATTGTGTTTCCTCAAAATCCCATCATCTTGACATAGTCCTTCACTGTCCCTGGTCAGTGCCCTGAGCACAGAGACAGCCCAGTTGCAGTGAGGAGGGCCCAGTTACGCTGCAGTTTGGGTGTTATCAGCCAAGGTTCTGTACATCTAAAAGGCAAATTAACCAGATAACCTCAGGTAATATTTTCATTCCGTACCTAATGTGTCTTCCTTTCTGCAGGCACTGCTAAAACCTGGGTACCTTTAGTGACAAAGTGACAGTGAGTGTCTTGTACGTTCCCGATGAGGGTTCAGCCCGGTGCAGCAATGAGCAGGTATTTATAACATGCCTAAAGCTCACAATCCTGTTAAGGGTTTATCTCGGGCAGCTGAACACGTGTCCTGGGGTAGTGACAGTGCATCCTTTGCCAGGTCAGTCCTTGATAATCTTAATCAAATAAGCAACAGATTAATTGATGGCAGTGAAATGGAACTTGCCACTGAGTCTGCAAAGCCCTACAAGGAGCTGGAGGGCAGAGTGAGGAAGGTGAGGGTAACCTTCTCGGTTGGGATGCTATTGCAGCAAACCCAGTGAACAAGGACAGAAAACCTGTATCTCCTGTAATCCCCTAAAGAAAGAACCCAGCACAGTGTGCAGAGAGATCGGCCGGGCACGGAGCTGTGCCCATCTGGTGTGCAGCGATTTGCTGCTGTGGCTTTGGTGGTGAGTGGCAGCCAGTGCTGATGATATAGAGGGGGGAGCAGGAGCAGAAGGAGGCTCCTCGCTCTGCTTTCCCCTCCTCCAGTGGGCCCTGGATGCTGCTGAAACAATGAGCAAGATTATTTGGGTTGTGAGGAATTGGGCTGTGCCACAAGTGGTCCCTAGCAAGGAAAAAAAAAACAAAACAAACAAACAAAACCCACAACCCCCCCACAGATGTTTGGGAAGATCAATGTGAATCTTTGCTTCAATGGTCTTTCGTCTTCTGGCCTAAAAAGCAGGTGGTGTTGGGACCTTTTCCCCATTTCACCCATTTTTCTCTTTTTATCCATACAAACTCTGAAGGCTGTGTTGTGGAAATGCCTTTCAAGTTCCTGAGAGCTCTCAGGGAACAGGCAGGGACATCCTTGCTGAGGTCCCTAATCCAGCAGTTGCGGCTGCTGGGGGAAGGTGATGGGGATTTTCCAGGTAGTTTTAGGTGCCAGATCTTCATTTCTGTTCCTCAGGCAGCTGAAGTGGTGCGTGTGGAAAAAAATCCCAATTTCTAATGCTGAGTTTTCCTATTAATGTTAATAGTAGGAAATGAACAACCTACAAATCAGATGCTGGGGCATCTGTTCTATATCTCTGTCCCAAACAGTTTATAATAATTATGCCCTTTATTAAAAAATGATGAATCAACAAGTTGGCTGGGAGAGAACAAAGCTTTTTCTAACCTCCTTCCTTCAAAGAAGGCTGCTGGGTAACTGAACTAATTTCTGAGGTTGACCAGGAACATGATAATTGAAAATGCCACCGAGCTGTGGAGTAGCTGGGTTTTGGGAGCTTTGCTGTGGGTTCTAAAGTCACAGAAAAGCTGGCCGTGACAGAGCTCGCTGGTGGAGGTAATGCAATTCCTCCTCCGCTACCTTGGAAATGTTTTCTTGTCTCATTTGCTTGAATAGGCAAATTAAGCTGTTAACTCACAGAGAAGTATCATACAACTCCAACATCCTCGTTTTTGTTTCATCCCTCAACTGAGTCAGAGTTTATGAGCTAAATATACGACTTATTATTATAATACCTCTCTCGGAGCCATCCCTTGACCTTTCCTGACCTTGCAGCAGCAGCACACCAGTGTGCTCAGTGGGAAAAGAGCAAAAAAACTTCACGAAGCTGCCACACGTGGGCTGAGAGGGGAAGGAGGAAAGGGCAGAGCTGGCCCGGAGCTGTGCTGGTGGGAAGGGGCTGCTTTGGTGCTGCCTGGCAAGTGTGAGCTGGAACTGGAGCACCGGTGGCAACAATGCAGCAGTGGCTGGCACCCACCCTCACCTGGACACTGGTGCCTGTCTCAGAGGGAGCTGTTTTCTGGTGACATTGGCCAGTGGCAGCAAGGGAGTCGCTGCCCTGGGCTGGGAAGCAGGCATCTAGAGGTGGCTTTGTCTGGAGAGCACTGTGGTACTTACGATCCCAGGGCCTCCATGAAAATGAATGTTTTTCGGATGTTGCTCGTCTGTTTCTTCCAGGAGCTGCTGTCATCCTCTTCCTTGCGACCCATCTCCTCCAGAGTGGAAGCAGGGAATGCTGTGGGGAAGAGGAGGAGAAGGAGAGCTGACTGATGAGGTGAGTGCTCACAGGGAGAACAGGGCTACCCAGGGGCTAGCTGGATTCAGGATGCTGCGAGTGGTGTCTGCTTGGTCAGAGAAGCCAGAATTTTCAAGCATGTGAAATTTGGTGCTGCTCTTATTACTCACAAGCGTTCGTGCCGACGCGTCCCTGCCGCTACGTCCCGCTCCAGCCGTCGGTGCAGCGTAATCCCCGATCGGCTGGGTAGGAGCAGTGACCATCTGGTAATGCTCTCTGTCAGTACACTCGTGTAGCGTGTGTTGGCAATTACAAATGTTTATATTGTGCTTCTTACTTAGTGGTTAACAACAAAAAAAAACCCCAACCTGATGAATGGCTGCTAATTTGAAATAAAACATCCATGACTTAATGGATTAAAAGTTAGATATGACTGGCAATGGAGATGGATTATAGCAGAGCTGCTTTATCGCCTTGTAAATAGTTTAAAGAGCTCATGAGTGCAGGGAGAGGAATTGATATAAAACATTTTGTTGATCCGTCTTGTACAGTTTGCGCTGCTGTCGTCTTTAATGTCTGTTAATTGCCAGATTGCTTTTGCTCTGAGTCACAACCTTCCCGCTGCCTTTTTCTCACAGGGCTGCGATGCCGGTGGGAGGCCACTGGCAGGGGGAAGGGGTCCCCACCTTTCAGTGCCATGCCCCGGGGGTTGTTCCTGTGCTGCAGACGTGTGGAGCAAGCGGCCCCCGTCTGCAGCCCCCCAGCCCGCTCGGGGTGCAGGGGGTGGTGAGAGCAGCGCCCAGAAATCGCAGCTTTCTGGAGCAGGTCCCGCTCTGCGGAGCGATGGCTGAGGTGCTGCTGGTGTTGGAGGATGGAACTGTGGGAGAGCTGGTCTGGTGGTAAACGTGGCCGTGGGGCTCCCAGCTGGTCTGCATGTCTGAGACACGCTGCTGCTCACGGGTGGCTTGACCTTGGTCAGCTCCCTGTCTCCTCGCCCCCTCCCAGTGCTAAGCTCTTTAGAGGACTGGGCAGACTGGGCGGCGTGGCTGCGGTAGGGAGAGCTCACCCGAGCCCTGTGGGAATTAGAGCTCGCCCAAGGTCTGAGAGGTGTGAAATGTTACACAAACATCTAAGTGCTCTTAATAAGCTCAGGTCTAACATTACTGAACTGGAAGTACGCTGGAAGGTGAGAAAGAAGCCCTGAGGCTAGAAAAAAAAATCGGATAAAAGGTGGTTTGTCTACACTATCAGGAGAGGAAAGAAATGCACTGAAAATATCTCCGGGCAGCAGGGGCGTGGGTGCTGCCAGCAGCACCCTTGGCACGTGGAGCATCCCCTTGGCACATGGAGCATCCCCTTGGCACGTGGAGCTCCACGCTTTTGGAGAGCAGGAGCAGCTGCCCCAAAGCCTGTGAGGTGAAGCTGAGCCTTCGACAGGCACAGCACCATCTTTTGTGGAAAAAGAAGCGTTTGGAGAAGGCAGAAGTATTAGAGCAGAGAAAAAACTGAAAGCTCCTGTTTCATGACAGACAGCTCAGCTATTGAATTCCTTCTGAACCTAGTTTATCTCCTTAATTAGCACGATTTCAGAGCTTTGAGCTCCTTGACACAAATTTTTAAAGGTTAATTTAATATTATTGAAAGCAAAATTGACTCAATTGTAAACAGTTGAAGGCTTCAGTTCATAAAATCACCAAAGGCCAGCATGAACTTGACCTTTATTTACCTTCTGGATTCTGATGCATGAGTAACTACCAGGAATACAACCCCTTCCAAAAACCAGCTGTATCTTGCTGTTTAGAATCACTGAAGATCAAACATTCCTCACACAAACGCTGATCAATTAGTAGAAAACTTTTGGCCAATATTTTGAAATATGAAGCTTTTTTTCTTTTCCCCACTGTCATCTGCCCACCCCAATATCTACAGATCTGGAACGTCACAAAAAGGGAGTTTTCAACAGAGACATTCAGCTGCTGGTGGAAGGTGAGTTTCATCCCCTCTAAATATCAACTGCATGATGCCAGCGTGGTGTTGAATGATGGGTAAAATTCAGATGACCTCTCCCTTTCTCAGCCTACCAAAGAAAGAAGTTGAAGTAAAAAAAAAATAAAAGTAGGTCAGCTCTCCCCCAGAGACAAACAGTATTTTAGTCTCCATTCCTATGCAGCCCCTGTGCTGAAGAGCCCAAGCTCTTTGGGGGCAGCCCAAGAGCAGCACGGTGCAGAGAAATCCCTCCTGGGGAGGCTGGATCGTGCGCCAGGGCAGCGGTGACCGTGGAGCCACGGCCACTCAGTGCTGTGGATTTGGCCCATTTGAGCACAAGTGTCAAATTCGCCCAAGATTTGCTCATTTAAGCTCGAGTCCCTCGGGATTCTCATGGTTAATTCCTTGGGAATTCAACAAGTTTCTTTTTAAAATGGATTTTGCTTCTAGAAGGAAGGTAGTGGTGTGTTTTCTTCGGTCTCCTGTGAATCATCTGTTCATCTTATAGTTCCTCCTTCTGTCACTCTGTGCACGGCATTTGTTTTGCTGATAGCTGGAGGGAAGGCTGGATGAATAGCTCTGACTCCCTACACGTGTATTTGATTTCCTGCTTTCTCAGTTTTTCTGTGCCATCATGAGCAAGTCATTTCCTGCCTCCCCTCGCTTTTCTGCGAGGAAGGGGAGTAAGTGCTGCTATTTTGAGAGCAAAATAATGAAATGTTTCAATTGCCTAAACTGTAAAGCTGCATATGTGCCGGGGTGATGAATACTTGCCCACCTTCCTCACGTTGGATCGCGTTCTTCTCAATACTTTTCCCTCTTTTGCTACGTGGGGAAGTATTTGCCAGGGAGCCTGGTGCAGGATGCAGAGGCCTCTCGGTCCAGCCGTGATGATGGGATTATGAGACCTGTGACTTCCCTGATGCAGGCTCTGGAGCTCCTCTTTACTTTGTCTCTCGGTCCAGTTAAGCCACTTGTTGCACTTCGCAGCAGTTTGTGAGAAGGCAGAGATTCCTGGATTTGTTGCCTGGCCTTTGGTATTTATTCCAGCTCTGGCCCAGCGATGTCCTGAGCTTGCTCAGTGCTAGCACACAGCCTGTGGGTGGATGGGGTTTCACACGTCTGCTCGCTTAGGTGGAGCTTTACCTTCCACGGGGATAGAAAACATCATAACAAAAGTTGGGCAGGCAGACTTTGTGCTCGGAGTGGCAGGTCTGTGATGTGTCCGTCTGCACGCTCCCATCCCTCTCCGGACACACTTTGTTTGCCAGATCCCTGCACTGGCGTGAGCATCACCCCCAGCTTGGCGATGGTGATCCCACGGCCACAGCAGTGGGATGTGCAGGCACGGCACACCCAATATGCACTTGAAAAACGCTTTATATTAAAGAGCAAATCTAAAGCAGGGGCTGTGTTCACCCTTTTGCCCATTTGCCTTCTGACAGTGCAAGAACAGAAGCGTGTTAAGATTGCATAATACAATGGCAATGCTCATTAGATAATGTAGGTAAAGACCTTTGGAGATTAAAATGAAGTGCATAACCTTGCTTTAATTTGTTTAGCTTCCCACTTCCCCATCGTTAGAAATTAAGCAATCTGCAGGACTTGAATCTGATGAGTATCTGCTGGAAGTAGTAAATAGTTTCAATATTCATGTCTAACCTTCGGGCTCTTCTTGAGAGTAAGTCGATAAACGTGACTGCTGCAAATGACACATCGCTGCTTAGAAGGCAGTGAATGTTATTATGACCTTGCTTCAGTATTTCCCAAAGAAATTTGTTCCGCTTTCATATTTCACAGTAACAAATCCATCTGCAGACAGACACTCTGCTTCTCAATGGATCTCCTGCATTAGCAAATTAGTGTAAAGCATGATTAATAGTCTTGTGACAAAGTTCCATGTGGAGGGGGAAGATCCGTGCTGCTTTCGTGATTTTGTGAGGAAGAAGTTTACAAGGGAGAAAAAAAAAAGGGGAGGGGGGGAATACAAAGTCAAAGGGCTTTGCTTTAAAAAAACCCCACCAAGCCAGCAATCTGCATGTGAATGAACTGCCAGGCCGGCCTCTGTTCAGGGACAAAAGAACAAGAAATTGAAAACACCAGCTCGCCATTTAAAAACAAATCCACCTTAAACATCTCCTATTCATCCCAGCGCCCCATCCATGTGCATCAACTTCCTAGCCCTCGATGAGCAATTTCAAAAATCACAATTTTCATTATAAATATTTCAGATTCCTTCAATTAATTTTGAAGTAAAATGTCAGAAGGCAGCTTTCTATGAAATTGCTAAATATAAGACGAGCGCTGGAGGATACGAGGCTAGCAGCCTGCGCACAGAAGTCCTCCAGTATTTCCCTCTTACTAGATAAAATTAATTAAAAAACCCCAACAGGTTCTCCAGAATCCCACCTGCTTCACCGCCCAGAGCAGCCAGGAAAAGCAAACTGCTATTAAGGAAATAATATTTTCGCTTACCCAAGTCAGCACAAAGCAACTCCTGTTGGCTGCTCTCCGGCTCAGCTCCCGCGGTCTGGGGGGATTAGAGCCCGCTCAGGTCTCACCGGCAGCGGGGAGGAGGAGATGACTTTCTGATGGTAACCAGGCAGCACTTCACGGCGAGTAAATCACCACGAGCACGAGCCGCCCGTGGGTGTGCGGGTGCGTGCACGTCGCTGGCGACAGCGGTACCTGGCAGCGCGGGCACGGGCACCGAGCCCTTCGCCGGCAGGAGTGGATCCGGCTGCTCGGCTGCTGGGGGAGCGGTGCAGGGTGCACAGTTGAGGGGTGCAGGGTGCACAGTTGAGGGGTGCAGGGTGCACAGCTGAGGGGTGCAGGGTGCACAGTGAAGGGTGCTGGGTGCCCAGTCGCAGCCCCTCCTCACCAGGACCCAGTTTGGTATTGAAATATTCCTGCGTGGAATGCAAAGAGCATTTGCCTTAAACAAATGACTTCTCGGTCTTAAAAGAAAATGCCTCATTTTTTCTTTCGTCTGACGCTGGGAGTTCTGTGGGGATACACAGGGTGGAGCTGGACTGGACCAGGGTGGAGCAGGACTGGACCAGGACAGGGTTTCCCACTGGGATGCTCTGGCAGCCCAGCCCTCCCCTCTCCTGTACTGGGATGATGATGCTCTCCACCATTGTTAGCACAAAACCATGGAGAAAAAAACCATTGCAGCAGAGATTAATCTCCATCACCAGAGTCCTGGACTATTTTTAACCATACAGAGGCTCTATTTTGACTTTCAAAACCTCTGTGTGTGCCTTCCCAAGAAGCACAGCGCAGATGAATATAGGAAATATTAATAATTCTTTGAATCTTTTTTATAGCATAGGATTTTTAGAGCTGGCAATAACAACTTTAGTGACTGCACTCTGAGTTGATTTACACTGCCATCTAGAACAAGGCATGAAAAAAGTACATATCATTGCAAACTTTAGTTTTATATCTGGAATAA
>JANHFX010009350.1:0-17392 GCA_027560015.1 Chloroceryle amazona
GGTGTCGGTCCACCCGCCGCGGGATATTGGTTTACTTCGCCGGGTATTAAGCAAGCCTGATCCATTTAAATATCGCTCCCGCGCTGACCTCTCCGTAGTTTGCCTATTAAGAATGCAATCAAGATAATAACAAGCATTGCTTATTAATGAGCGCCCCAGGTAACGTTACACCGGTGACTTTCTGGAGGCGCGCGGCGGGCGCGGGTGCTCAATCCACGCTGTCCGGAGACGGCTCTGCCCGGCCGGGAACCGGAACCGACAGCCGGGACCGACAGCCGGAGCCACCCGTCGCGGGCAGTCCGGGGCGACTGCGGTGCCCGTGGGATCCCGGGTGAAACGCCTCACTCGGCTCTACCCGGCTGCCCGCGGGGTGGTTTTCCGTCCCCCCGTCAAAAATCTGTCTTGCCGTTTCCCCCTTCTGCCTGCATAGCAAACACAGTAAATTATTGATAGTGGAAATTGCATGGTGGAGGCAATAACGGCAGCCCCTGATTGAGTGGTTCCATTTGATCTTGGTAAAGACAGAGAGATGGCATGTTCCCTGGGCAGGCTGGCAGTGGTGAGTGGCAGTGTACGCATGTACAACACCCCGTGCCACGTCCCACAGCAAGAGCCAGCAACGGGAGAGCTGCCTGCTTCACCCCCGGCCTCTCACACCTCTGGCTGCACCTCTGTCCTCCCATCTTCCCTCAGTGGTCAAATTGGAGGCGATCGATTTTCAGAAGAAGACACTCCATCTCTTTTATGAATTGGTTAAAACAGGTATCGTTCTACACCTCAACGTCTAATTGCCATCCAATTGCAATTAACACCAAAAGCCTATCGCTTCAGTGCGCTCATGGCCATTTGCTTATACAAGCAGAAATGTGTGCAACTCATTGCTGCCTTCAGACAGTCTGATTGCCCCTGTGCTTTTCCTATGAAACACCTGCATTTATTAGATCAGTAAAGTAATAAAATATCCCAGGCGTTTGAAATCTGAGTACACCTAAGGCCTTCCATATAAAATGGCTTTTAATATATATTAAGGGAAACAATCCTGGTGGTTAATATCCTTTGCAGCTTGAGGAAATTCTTTAAAAATCATGTTCAAGTACCACATTACCATTCTTCTTGCACTTGGGGGTTTGGTTTTGTGCGTTTGAACTAAAACTGTGAGCTGTGAAGAGAGTTTCACCTCTTTTGTCCCAGTAATTTCCAGTCCAAATCTATTCAATTTACGAGAAAGCAGACAGGCTTTCCAAGTCCTCACCTACAGCCTGGGCCTGAGGAATCACACCCAGTTCTTGCTGTCTGATGGACAGTCACTAATAAAGGTAGCTCTTCAGGCCAAGTCCTCCTTGGTTATTTCTGTAATATTCCAATCCTGCCATGAGGAATACATCAGCCATTTCTTTTCCCACTTTAATATACCAGTATAACCTTCTATCTCTCAGTGATACTACCCTGTGGATGGTTGAGTGAGATTTCAAACATGGGCATTATAACTGGAACTTGCCAAGTTAATGTGTGCGCTTTATTGTACCATTTTGGACCTCTTCACAATACCATTCAGCTTTCCAGGTACGACTGGATTAGCGTTTGTGCCTGATTTTGCCAGGGCAGCAGGTTTTCAGCAGCCTCTTGCATAGTGATAAGACAGCACAGTTTTCATATTGTGTGTTTGTTACATGACACCTGCAACTATTTGGATGTTCCACCAGTCAAGTTTAACAGCAGCAGCAGAGGCTACTTCAACCAGCTGTAATGCAATACATTACACACACGTTACTCCTGGAGGAAGGACTCTTCTGGTACACTAGACATGCAGATGAGCAGCAGCAAGTATCATGTTTTTAGAGACACCGAAGCATCTGCTGGCTTGTTCTCAGGAGTGAAGAAGAAGACGTGTATTCCTAAAAAGTCTGCCTGCAATCAGAACAAGTTTTAATTTTGGAAAGGAAGCGTGTTATGGACTGCCTGACAAGTCCTCACTCTGTGGTATGTGCTTGCAGCTCAGCTCTGCTAAGAACGTGAGAACCATCAATTCCAGGCAACCATGCGCTGAAATTCCCGTTTTGCTCTGCTAGAAACACGTTGCCTCCTGCCCCGGTGTAGAGATTTTCCTGGGGAAGAGGTGTGGTCAGAGCTGCTGTATCTTGCTGGTATAATCAGCCTTTTGGGGATTATTACCAGCCAGTGCTGGATTACTGGGAAAATGAAAAAGTAGTGTAAGTAATGGTCTGTTTGGATTTTTAATGCACATACAAACTGAGCTCCGTATTTTTCAATCAGCCTTTGACTTGAAGGAGAATTTTGTATGAATGAGCTCCAAAAGACTGGGACCACAAGGTATTAGTTTGTGAAGCAACCAACAGTCATCACATGGAGAAACTGCACTGGTCAGATCTCCTCTTCTTTGTCCGCAGGATGTACCATAAACTTGGAGGTGTACATCAACCCTCGTCTTGGAAATCTGTGGGATATGTAGGATTCAATGACCAGACATTCCGGTGTCTCCTGGGGATTCCCAGGTGACACAAGGAGTGCTCTCTTCTCTTGTCTGAAAAGGACTTATCGCAGCTGGTTTCCTCCACTGGTTGGTATAGCCACCTCAAAAGGAAAGCTGCTCCACAGGCTGCATGGGGAAGAAATGGGCAGGCAGGCCCTGTTCTGGTGATTTCGGTTTGGTTAATTCAGCATATTGAGCCTCTGGTGGCACTGTCATGGCACGTCCACCTTCCAGCAGTTACCTTGTGACTGAGTAACTTTCCTATACCTAACTAGTTAAAATGATTTTTTTTGCATACACAAATCACACTTCATCCTTTTCTGTACAGCAATAGGAAAAGGGTAAGAAAGAGTACAAGATGTCAGTCAACATGATGTTGATTTATCCCTGAAGCAATATCAGATTGCTTGCAGGGGGGTAAGACCATTGCTTTTTGCTGAATTCAATTTAAACTGTAGCATAGGCACTAATGATACTGTAGATACTATAAAGAAGAAAGCAGAAGCACGCACATCTGTTTTGTGTCTTGGTGGAGGTAGTGCATTATCATGATTGATGTATGAGGTCCAAATTTACCAATAAACTAATTATATGATAGAGTAGTTTGTGGGGCTCTTAAATTCCCCCATTGCAATTGTAAGAGAAGCGATAAAAAAGTCAATATTTGGAAAGAGAAACGTTCTTAAAAGGTCCACAGTTAGTCAATACATAACTGGCAATTCAGTCTCCCACCCACAAATGCGTCTTTAGACTCCCCATTCACGTAATATCTTGACCTGTTTTTGAACAAGAGAAAGGTCAAGAAGCTACAGTTTGGACTGTCTCTCACTTGGTTGTCAGGAAATATAAACCAATCCTGATTACAGAAATGAGAATGCTGTAGACGTCCTCAGGTTTTGACACCAGAGTATTTTTTTTCTATTAATAATTTTAATTGGTTGAGGTCAGTTCTTATATCACTACAAGTATTTAATGTTTGATTATGTTTATTCATGTTTCCTAGTTACCTATCTTTGCTATTTTTTCACATTAAAGGGCTGGAAAGTTAATGGAAGTAAACTTCTCCAACTGAAGGAATGCTAAAAATTGCAATGGATTATAAACAATATTGGAGGTTGCAGACATGTTGTATTTGTAAGAAGATGACTGGGCTGTGATGTCACTCTCCAGTGATTCAGCGATCGCAGCATACACAGTGGAGACACTCATGTTCCACACTAACATCAGCAGGACTAGAAAACCCTCGGCATCTTTAAGGAGTGAACCCGAATTCTGCTCAACTACATTGTCTTTGTAACCATCCAGGCTGTGACTTGACGGAGATGAAAAGAGAAGGGGGATGGCAAGGACATCCCCAGCCCACCCCTGGCACCTAGCAGTCAGCCAAACTGCAGCCACAGCCTCTTCTGAGTGTCTGTGTTATCTCGTAATGCCATGAGGTTGGTGGGACTTGGATCTCATAGCCCCAAGGTTTACCTTGCACCAAGCCCGCAAAGAATGGCTGTGGTTCTGGTCTGCAAGTAGCTTGCTGGGTGGCTGGAATATATACCCTTTGCCTTAAATAGCAGAGGATACTTGCTCATGATACCAAGCATAATTTCGCCTTCAGTGAACAACATCTGCCGAGAGGCCTTTTGGCCTCATTTTAGGAGGGAAAGTATTATGTAAAACAGCAAAGATGGGAATACTAACCCAAAGATCTTTCATCAGACATAGTTTGTAGGCTGTATGTGTACAGGATAAAGCAGTGAAACCTACCCTTTCAATCACAGGCACTGAAACCACAACATTTTTGCTGAACAAAATATCACCTAATAGCTCAGAATCATCACCCTGCAGCTACAGCAAAAATGTATTTGAAACTCCAACAAACAATTAAAATAATTGGTCTCTTCTCATGTCTGCTAGAGGTATGCCAGCTTTACATCACATGGGGGATCTGTACCCTGGATGTTGTCCCATGCCTTCTAGTGAGGGATTTCAGCACAATTTGTGTGCGTGAAACTGCTTCTACAACACAGCTCTGTGGTAGGTGCAGATTAGTCTTTTGCAAATGAGGAAATTCATGTGTCTATTATAAAAAAAAATATTAAGCTGCTCATGAACATACTTGTTCAGTGAGCACGCCCCTTCTGTGTTTGTTCCTTGCCACCACTCATGTAGTTGTCTCTACTGGCATCAAACTGTCATAGAAATGGAATATGAGTCATATATGACAATTACCACATACATCAAGTGATGAACACACACACACACACACATTCTTCTCGCTATTCACTTCTCTTTGGGGTTTTGCATGAACTCCACACACTGCTTGGACAGTGGGTCTCCTAAACAAGACATGAGATCCCTCTTCCACGTGCAGAAGGGCTGGGGGTAGCAGAGAGGATAATTCACCTTTGTCCTGCCCACAGGACCTGTGGCAGGCTGGCCCCACTCTGTGGGATAGGGACAGCTATCAAGGACAGTGGCAGAGCCGGGAAGGTGAGAACCAGAAAAACAAAAGGACAGAAAGAATCCAACCCCACAGCAAAATTAACAGCTGGGTTTATCATTCGCTGATACTTTGACACTCACTAAACCTGGGAATTCATCTCCTGAGTGTCTCTGCCTTACTGCTGTCGTTTTGGAGGCATTAAACACCCGGTGCCTGAGCAAAGAGCAAAGTATCTGTGTTGTCCCCGAGAGTATCCAGTGTACCGGGTGTCTGGCGTACGGTGCCTGAGCCCTTCCCTGCTCACCCCTGACCTCCCTGCTAACAAAGGCACAGCCTGACCACGGCTCCATTGCAGCGGACAGAAAAAAGGGCATGAAACAACAACAAAAAAGCAGTCTTCAAGTGAGCTGCAGACGTGGGAAGGGAAAAGAAAATCCCCTCTCCCCCAAAGAGGTTGTGTGTGATTCCTCGAGTTGGGGGAAACCCGAGCTGAGTGCGGAAAGATTAGATGGCTGGAGATGCACTCCTGTGACGAATCCAGCCATTGGAGCTCTATGATTAAAGAAGATCAGAAAACTGTTGGTGCACTTGTGGGTGAAAGGTGTTGGGATTGATTCATCTCTCCTTTCTTCTAAGTATCCAGTGGGTTTCAATTAGATGCAATACAGTGAATGATTTTTAATATTTAAAGGGATCAGATTCCAGGGGTTTAATAAACTTAGCCAGGCATCTTGTCAGAGTGCCTTACCAAACCCTCCTCAGTGCATAACTGTGCAGAGCTTATTTTGGGTATGTCCTAAAAATAAGCAAGCCCCAAAAGCCAGGTTTGCAGGCTTGTGAATGCTCCTTTATAGTTTATTTCTATTTAAGCAACTAAAATCCTCTGACATCAAGCTCAAGCACTCAGTTTGCCAGGTGCGGCCGCTCAGCGATATTGCCCAGAGGGTGATGGGTGATAAGAGATCTAAAGCAAACAGTCAGGGAGGGGAGATGGAGGATGGCGTTTGGTGCTGGGGGCTGGTAGCTGCATTGGGGTGCCCACCACCCATGGGGCCCCTCTCCGGCCTGAAGCTGGCAGGAGAGATCCTCCTCGGGTACATGGAGATCCTTGGGAATGAAAAGCATGCGTAAACATTAAATAGTTCTTCTAGCTCTCCTGCCCTGTGTTACTTTCATATTAAGGCATTTTACACTGCTGTCTTCATCTTCCCAATGAGGCTATGGTGCTTTGGCTCCATCCCTCTTTAAAGCGCAGCCACGTCAATACTTTTAACGAGCTGCTGTGCTTAAAGATGAATTCAAGACATATTTTTTTAATAGGGTATTGAGCTATTTTACCAGAGAAGCAACTCTGGAGTTGAAAATATTTTCCATGTTAACCACCTAAAGTGTTAAAGAGAGAAGTATCTGAGGAACAGTAGATATTTTTGTTAATTGCCAACTAAAATTATCAGTGCAGCAATAAAAATTAAATAGAGTCCTCAAAATGAAACCCAGACCACATTATGTTCTCCTCCTCCAGTTACTGTGACTTGTGGCTCAAGAAACAAGTACTGGATTAGTCACATTACAGCCAAAATTTCACTTGACTAACACGTTTCATTTGTTTGCTGTCTTTTCTGTTTATTGAACACTTGAGATTGTTAATCTTCCACTAATTTAATGAGTGGAACCATGTTGTGTATAAACGTTACTACATTCCACTTTGGAGATTAATAGGCAGCCATGTGTCAGTCCAGCAGTTTTCACTTGTCCAAATAAAAGGGATGGTGTGCTTATCTGCCTCCGAGGAGCACTCGGGTGGGGTGTGAGCACCACTGGCAGCAAAAGGGTAAAGATTTGGGCCACGTGTTTGCCCATTCCTTGAGGCATGTTAACACACCACAAAAGATGCCAACAAAGAGGGTGCCATCCCTGCACCCTCTTTCCTTCCCCCACAACACCCAGCCCGGCCCCAGGGAGCGGGTTCTGCACAGGGGCCTTTATTTCTCTGCACTGGCCAGATAAAGTGACTTAATTGATTTGCATTGCAGAAATGCTTTAACTAGTAATTAGTACCAGCATAGTTGTATATGTGGTACTCCTAATAAAATATTATTTGCCTCCTTGCAAGTACAGTACGGGAGTAGTTGGATGTGAAGCCGATTCTCTGCAGACTGTTACATGGTCGCACTATCATTTATAGATACAGAGATGGGAACAAAACACAGGACCAATGCATGGCTACTATGAAATTCAAAAAACCTGAAATATTGATTCAGAAAATCAATACAAATTTTAAGATATTTTAAAATAACTTTCCTCAAGTCCCACACCATTTCTCAAATGGGAAAATGGATTCCTCTCTATGTCTTAGCCTGCATAAGGACAAGGTGGCTACTTGATGGCTGGTGGTGAGGCAGGAGCATCCAACAGTAGATACATGGCCACCATCACAAAACCCATGTGGCCAGAACCTCAAGCAGGAGGAAAGCAACCACGGAGTCAACATACCTAAAGCCCTCTATTTTTAGGGCTGGATGTGACTCAAAGACTCCTCAAGTAAAATCCACCCCTGACTTTGGCGAGACATTTAGTGGGTTTTTTTCTCAGTGGTTCAGAACTCATGCCACTGGAGTATAAATTCGTAAACAACACTATCTACATTTATTTTCTGGACACTGTTTTTTTTTTTGTGTAGTTTATACAGCTGAAACTTAGATGCTTACAAGGGAGTGGTGGCTTTAAACCCCTCTTTGTATTTCATTAGTTACCCTGTTTAAACTGCTCTAATTTATTTCAACCCACAGTGGTACTATGTGGCCTTATAGTGCCTTTACTTATTTGAATATAAACACCACAGAAGACAACAGGAATGCAAAATACTTAAACCAGAAGAGAGCCAAGTGCTAGATTTTCCACAAGGATTCTGCAACAAGGCACTTAAACCCTTATTTTAGACTTCTGTTACCTTTCTGTTTGATGCTTTACCCAGCTAGATGCTCTGAGCAGGATCCCTTTCCCTTCCAGACATGTATAGCTTCTTCCCCTTTGGTTTCTTAATTTGGGTTAGATCCCATAATAAGAAAAATATACTCGGATACTGCACCTAGAGCACATAGATGAGGCCTAAAGAGCTCCTCTGTGATGGGAATTAAGATCAAAAAGGATATTGAATTTAAATATTCAACATATCTTCTCAGATATGAAACAGAAAAATTGTTTTGATGCAAAAGTCATTGCGACAGAATATGTTACTTACACTCTGAGACCATATTAGGGTAAAATGGCTTTTTAGATAGGAATTGCACTGAGAAAAACTCCTTCATATGGAAATTATGACATTTTGTCTATTGCCTCTTACTACAAATGTTTAAAAGATCTGTTAAAAATATTCTTTTAAGAAGCTGCATCAAGATAAAAGAAAGTAAATAAGAACCGGTATAACTTAGAGTCTTATTTCTGATTAGTTTCTTAATTTAGACCCTGTTAACTGCCAGAAAATTGCACCAGTTACCAGAGCTGGGGAAGCATAAATGATAACAGTTTATTTTGCACTTTGGGTTTGCTATGCTTTTCCAGGCCCTCACCCTTGCAGTAACTGAACGTTGTGTTAATTCCACATGCTGATGGACTTAGAGAGACTCAGGAGGCTGAGCCTAAGTACTAACACAAACCAAAGACAAACATACCGAAACCACATTCTCACTGTCTGTTAGGCAAACTGTCCTAGACCCCCACCTGAATTTAGCCGATTGATTTTTAGCTAACCATTGATCTTCACTAACATCCCACAAAAAGCATGGACTAAGAAGAAGGTGGACAGCCTCCTCCATCAAGGTTTCAGATATGGTCAGGCAGGACACACCTGCAGACAGCTGAGGAATTGCTAAACTGGCTTGCCAGGAGGATGGACCTTTCATCCCACGTGCCCCTGTATAAGGCAAGATGCATCACTGTTTCTTTTCCATCTGAGCACTGCTCCCCTAGCGTGGGACAGCCTGGGCCCACCAGAGCTCCAGCACTCTCCATCATACCTGCTTGCCTACCACTTCCCAGTGCTCCCACACCTCCTTGCTGGCAGTGGGTCTGTGGTGGTCCCGAAGAGTCTCACAGAACCACCTTCTGGCCACACGACCAGTTAGCCCAGGAACCTGCTCCATGTCAGGTCTAGCCCATCAGGGCCAGGGATGGACATTGGTGCTGGTTTAAAGTGCCTGTATAAGTGCATTGTAGGTTCTTGATCCAGACTGCTTTCTGCTTTCTCTTGCTCCTCATTTCCCAAAGAGAGAGGTATGTTAAAATTAAACTTTGTATATAACCTGGTAGAGTCTTTAGATAAACACTAACTGCCTTCCATCACTTTTTGTTTGTTTGTTTGTTTTTGGTTTGTTTTGTTCGTATAATAAATAAGGCTTTGGGAATATTCTCAGGTACCTAATGCACATCTCTTCTGCACATGCTTGAACCATACAACCCTATAACTATTCTTCCCTATCACTTGCCTATCTATGTTACCCTATCTCTATCTAGGTTCTGCCTTGCCAGGTGGCAGCTATGTCTATGAGAAAGGATAAAGAAAAATTAACTCAGCCACAGCCCAGATACCTCCTCTCTGAGTGTAGAACTGGACTGCCACTGCAGGAGTGGTACTTGGGGGCATGGTGAGGGATTATGGCCATGGTCCCACCACAGCAGTGGTTCTGTGTCCTTGATCAAAGTCTCTGAGTGCTGGTGTCTGAGAGACTATGCTGCATTTTTCTAGGAAGAGTCAAAGGTGGGACTGGACAAGGCTTGAGAAGAGGTTGACAAAACTTGTAGCAATGTCAAGTATTCAGGCTGAGCACCTGAAGCACACCAGGCACTGGCCTTATTTCTTCCCTCTGGAGACCCCTCCATGGGGCTCCCTCCCTCACATCACACAATCCACCTCCTCTTCCAGGGGCTCTGCATATCCTTCTCACCCCTTCCCTGTGGTTGCTCATATCAGGGGCTCTGTGACCTCCAAGCCAGGTTCTTGCACAGTCCCTTATCCCTCTTATCTCTGTTCTCTGGCTGTGGAAACAGAACATGGCTCATTACCACTTACAGATCTGCATCAAGGGTGAGCAGAAGGCTATTGCTATGCAGGGAGGTATTAATGTCCACCTGCAATCGGCTCTGGGAGCTTTGTGGAGATGGCTGATCCTACGTGTGGGGTCTTAGGAGTTAGCCCAGCCTGCAAGCCACATTGGAAGCCCAGACTGAGAAAAAGACAAACTGATCCAAATGACACTTGGCCTCATGGCTGCATCGTCCCCAGTCTGTCGTGGGGGAGCATACACTGATCGATCTGTAGTCTGACCGATCCTCTCTTTCTGAGAGGGAACTGGCAAAACGTACATCATCATGTTTACAGCCCTGGCAGAAGTGATCTGGGAAGTTCTGCTGATAATCAGAGCACTGGGCAGCTGTCACACACAAGCAGCAGCTGGTCAAATAGCCTCTGGTGGTCAAGGAGGCGAGTCCGTACATCGCCTTGGTCTTGCCCTATTGCTCTTGGATGGGCTGACTTGCCAGGAACGGTACAGACCCAAAAGAAAACAATTTTGAAATGTCCATCATCTTTGGCTTTCGTCCTGGCCTGAAGTGTATGCCTCACATTAGTCTGAATTTCCTCCTTGCTTTTTCTGGAAAGTCCCTACAGATAAATGAATACAAAATTCTGGACATTTCAAATTATCTTTCTAGCTTTACCTTAAAATAGGGTAAAAACTTAGCCTTTGGGGGTAGAGATTAGCCTTCTTGACAGATATTTTGGTTTCCTTAAAATTTGGAAGCCATCAGAATCTTCTTTAGGGAACACTGCAGGAAATCTTTGATGAGAAATTAGATGATAAAATTAACTATTTGGTGCCAACTAGACTGGGGATTAAAAACCCCTCTGAAGTCAGAGACATTCAGGTGTTTGAAAGAGCTCAGAAAAAGAGTCCGGAAAAGCAGAGGGTATCCTGGGCTATGACCATGTTTGGGCAGCTGATGACTGAGTCTAGGTAAAGGATTTGGGAAGAGGAAAACAACAGGTGGTGGGCGGAAAAAGCATGAGAATCAGATCTGCCTGGGGAATAGGTGGTGGATAGAGTGACCGACTGCTGGTGTAGGAGCAAATACCATAGAGAAAAAAGAAGAATCAGGTGAATCTATGATTAAACTCTTATGTCTTGTGCCACCAAGGCCTTTCTGAAAGACTTATTCACAATAAAACAAACAAGCAAACAAACAAACAAAACTAAGGAAAAAAACATAGACATAAGTAGTTGTTCCCTTGGAAGAGGATGAGAGCAAAACATGTGACAGATATTAGTCATGACACTTAGAAGGGTGTTCAAATACCATGATGAATGATGAGTGTGATATAAGGACTTAGAATAACTTAGTCAATAAACCACATCTGGGACACAATAAGAGACTCATATGGGAAATACTGTGAGATTCACTCCTTGTGTGGATGACTCTTCCTATAACCAATAGATACATTTTTCTTTTTTTTTTTTCTCTGATGCAATAAATTTTCAGCAATAGAATAAGAGGTATCACACTTCAGGCTACAGCAAGCAATGTGTTCAGAAGCAAAAGACATTTGAGATGTATTATCATCCACTGGAAAATTCCAAACCCAGAATTTAACCTTGCTTAAAAACTGCTAGGGCTTTTTGTTTTCCTGGTCAATACTATTTTATCTGATAACTGTTTACAAAATTCAGCCAAACATTCTCTCTGATGACTTTTTTTAAACTTTTGGCAGATGTGAATGAACATGTATTTGACAGAGCCAACTAACCACCTAAGAAGCTCCGGTCTCTTGACCTCTGCTCATGACTCTCACTGCACTCCATTCTCAATAGAGTTGGTCAGGCTTCAAAAGGTATTTGCTGTCAGAAATCATCTACCTTCTTTTTTTTTTTTTTTTTCCTTTTTCTTTTGGTAACCTCCTGTTTCCCTGAAATGCATTGTCTTTTCATGATCATTTTGTTTTGAATCTGAGTATTTTATCAACTGTCATTGATAAAATGATGACAGCTTTAAAGGGAAATACTGAAAGCCTTTTTGAACTCTGTAAAACAACGGAAAACTGAGTTTGTGTTGAAAAATAATGGAAAAAAAGATGATTTTGAAATGTCAAATAGTTTTACAACTCTGTCTACCTTGTCAACATGTGACCTTTTCTGATTCCTCGGGGAAAATCTGAACAGGAGCCAAGTGATAGATACAGAACGACCAGTGGGCCATGATACAACCTTCTTCCATTACTGTTGTTTTAAGGAGTGAAACATGTAAAAGAGTAAAGAAACCCAAATGCAGAATCAGGGCTGAAGTCAGTACTTTGACATTTCATAGCTATACAGGTTTAATGTCTCTAATATTAGAATAACACTGCAAGAGTGAGCATGTGTTATGTCTTGTCCTAGGCACAAGTAGTGTCTATCTAGACAGCCTCCATCTTTCTCTTATCATTCACAAGTGTCTCTTACTTATAAAGAAGCTTGAAATAAAAAAAAAAAAAAAAAAAAAAGAAAAAGTATTCTTTACCTTTTACCTTATTCAGTGCTCAGAGGGAAGTTTGGTAACATCTCTGTATTGCTGATGAACAAACAGAGGTAAAAGAACTGGAAAGGTCTGCCATATGACACACAAGCTCTAGAGGAACTAGAACTTACACACTGTGAGTTATTAATAGAAGAATCCCAAGCAACAAGCCTCACTAGCCTTCCCTCCAGTCTGTCTTAGAAGATGTATGACCATGCGTACAAAGCAAACCCCCTAGACACTGGCCATGTTCTTCTACTCTTGCCAAACAGATGAAAGAAGGGTTAATGCTGAAGCCTTCCCACTGCCAGGGTCCCTTCCTTTCCTCAAAATGCCTCAACTTTTTTTGAAACTGTTTCAGCTTGTATTTTACCATTTGTTATAATAATGGAGTCTAGTCAGAAGCTTGTGGCCCCATAAACTTTAGACATAATTTTAACTATGTCAGCTTTAAAAAGTCAGTATCTGTCTCATCAAAGGGCAATCGTGTCCAATGTGGGTGTCTGTGCCAATTGTGTTTTGAACTGCAGCAATAATCCAACAAAACCATGCAAGAAGCTTTCTACACCCACATTTCTTAATTATCATCATGAGACTGAGGTAGCTGATACCAGATCTATAATGTTTTCTGGATGTCAAAATGCCCACACACCTTCTGTAATCCTTGTGCTACCAGCCCCCTTTTGTAGTGCTTTTAGCTGGTCCATCTAATTATCTATTACCATCACTGTTTACTGCATTACTCCAGAGTCCCACAAAGGCTTGTCAGGAGGAAAGGGCTCTGTTTAAGAAAAACGAAACAACTTCCCTGATGAGACCTCCCTTCTTAGCTTCACAACCCTATAAACATTTTAGTGGATGGTAAACCCCTCCTCACCCCTTTCAGAAATGAACCATTATTTTTTTTACAGTCAGGTGAGACCTAGGGCTTTGAAAGGCTCTGCATACATCACAGCCATAAACAATGCATTTTCTTGGGAGGTTTGGGGTCTACTGTCCCTTTGGAGAATAAATAAGTTCATTATTTTCGCATGCGCTATAGTCAATAAGGATCTGAAATGGGAAAGTAGTGAAAATGTTATGACTTAATGAACATGTTGCGTAATCATTCTTGCCAAATGTCAAAATAAATTGGAGGCCAGAGTGTACAGTTTATGCTTGTTAAATTGGGGGTTTGTGTGCTATTTTCGGAAGGCAAAAAGAAAAGACAAACAGACCAGACTGTGAAAAGGTAAGGGGAAGAGAATGTATATACTTGGCCACTATTGGCAAGACCTTGGTCCATTACAGTCCTGCTGCTAATATTCCCCACAGGAGACCATACAACAGCCTGGGACTGTGGGGAAACCACTTACTGACAGCAGAGTTGGCTCTATGGCAAATGGCCCAGCTTCAAGGCTCTCCACTAGCCAAGGAGGAGATGGGGCCAACCCCCTGCAGCCCATCTTACGCCATGGATTGGACCCAGCTAATCTCTGCCTCTCTGGGAAGCACTGAGCTGCACCAGGGGTGCAAAACAGTCACATCCTTTAGTGACTTCCGAAGACAATTTTTGTCAGGAGACTATGAATTTGCACTTTACCGTGAAGTTCAAATGACAACAGGAATAAAGTGACTAGACCCAGATTTCGCTTCTGCTGGAGGTTGCAGTGAAACATCTCTTTACTTATCTAGGTATTCCACTGAATCTAGTTTTGGTGTAGATGGACTGAGAAATGCAGGTTTTGCCTATGCAATGCAAAGAGTTTTCTGTTTGTCCATGTGATGAGTACCTTGGAAGCTCCAAGTTGGGAAATATCTACACATCTGAGAACCCAATCCTTTGAACACCGAAGTGTGTCATGCCTACTTTCCCTTTGAGATTGACATAGGAAAAGACCAATTAGGATTATGTGATAAGTGAAATTACTCCCATACTTACCTGATTAGGAAAATAGGTCTCTCAAACTGCATGTTCAAAAGGAGATCAAAGCAATATCATTCTTTTGCGATTAGATTTTGACTTATGTTTTTCCCTATTGAGTACATGTTCTAGCAGTGCTGAGAGGGCACAGGCATGTGCTTCTTGCTCCACCTCTACTTCTAGTAATGGGAGCGCCATGAGAGTGCCTGTTTCTGCCTGCCTGCATAAAATGTGTGGATACATATATGTGGCTTTCATTTATTTTGTTTCATGACACAGAGAGGGGGGAAAAAAATCCTTTTCATACACCTACATCTATCACACAGCAACTAAGAATAGAAGCAATATTGAGACAGATGGAAATGTTAACGGTGACAGCTCACAAGCACAAATCACACATTTGTGAAATAATGAAATGGGTGGGCAGTTGTTATATGAACTCCATGTCAGTTTGTATGATTTCCTGGCTATAATTTTGCAAGAGTACGTCTCAGAGATATTTTCAGTTAATGGGAGAAGTCGGCACCCTGCCCTGCCCCTTGCTGACGTGTGGGTGTAGGGATTCACTGAAGCTGGCAAGAGATTTGCAAGTGAAACTGCTCATCACACGCACTGGGCACTGTGGGACATCCCCTGCCATACCCCTGCCGGGGCATTTTAGTATTCCTAACAATGTGGTGGGAGAGACACAGAAAGGAAGTGTGAAAATGTTTGGAAACCCAAACACGAGGGAAACATGGGACACTCACGCTTGTGCGCCTGGAAGTAAGAGTTTGAAACAAGTACTACTATTTTTATTTTTTTTTTTTTTAACCATACCATCTGACTATATTCTGTGGTCTCTATTACTGGCTGGACTCGCCAACCACAAATGAAAATAAGGATTACAAAATCAGTCCTGCGTTTCTCAGTTCTGTCTTTCTACTTCTTCATGACTCAAAAGCCATCATCTCCATTTTAAGAACCACCTTGACAAGCCTGTTTTTGCTAGCCCCAGTTTCTTAGGCCCAATCTAATGTTAGCTCAAAGGGAAGGAACCTGTGAAAAGTGTCTATTCATATGCATTTTACCTTGTGCTACCTGTCTCTTTCCCAGGTCTAGGGAACCTACTGATTTTCATCAGCTTTGAGAGGTACTGTTTCTTACAGATGCTGTTTACAGCATTTGATGAGACTATTTTTTGCTAGAGGAATGAACTAGATCTCCTGAAATCTTATGGATGCTCTCTTTGTTTGTGTATCTGATTAAAAAAAATAATCTAGCGGCTACATCTACAAGTGCTCAGTAGTGATTTACTACAGTGATTCATGCTAAGACTTTACAGCTCCGAGGAAAATTTGTCCCTCGGGATTCATCACCTTTCCAGAATTTCTCTTGGCAGGGCAATCGTATTCCACTGTATTTAGGAAGCAATGTATGGTTACTAAATTGCAGTCTGTCTGCATTTTCTTTGGGTATTTCTGAGAGTTCAACAATATTAGTGTGATAAAGAAACCAAATAAAGGACTTGCTGTACAAAGGCAAATGTGTGCAACAGCCACATTAATGAAATGCTAAACGGAATCCTCCTGCATACATACCTGTGAATGGTGGCCACTAAAAATAAATAGTGAGAACTAACAGACCATTGAAATAGGAAATGATTGAATGATGCTGAAAATCAAGTGGTTATCCAAATGGAGAGATGCTGAGAATGACAAACTTAGAGAGAGCACATGCCTATATCAAACACCGCATTAAAAAAATATCTCATGCTGGACACAGATACCAAACCACTGAAGACAACACTCATGGTATCAGGTAAAATAAAACTATAAAAAAAGGAGCAAGAAAGACTGCCATGTCAAAACTTTGCAGGATGAAGAGATACTCAACAGAGATCAGACATTTTACAGTATCATAACCATAAGAGATGAAAGGCGGTGATGAACCACCACCAAAACGGTGACAGCTCTTGAAGAAATAGTAGGTACTAAAATCAATAAAGCTACTTGCAGATTAAGGTATGAGTCACCATGAGCAAATGTGACCAAATATGGCCCAGTGTCATTTGTTAGCAGCTGTCTGTCCCATGCGTCTCTGCAGAGAACTATTAGAATTCAACACAAACACAACAACAGACCTAGGAAGGGAAATACCAGAACCAAGAGTTTTTCAGTAGCTGGTAAGAAAGTAATGGGTGTAAAATTAAAATATAGGAAGATATACAAAATTATCCAAGGAGTGGAAATCTCATATAAATAGAAGCTCCTTGGCAACCTATGTATCAGAGCCATTTATTTTGAGAAGTGTATGGGTTCTAGTAGGGCTCATCATCACTAGATCCCAGTAGACATATTCATACGTTAGCTCTACCACCTGACTTGTTTCTAAGTGAAGAAAAGTCAGAGGATATTTCATTATGAATTTAATGAAACTGCTGCTGCAAACTAGGTGCATTTGAGTTTTGTGCAGCCTGATGATGATGGATTCTTCCAAGACCTCTCTCTTCTCGGGCTAGTTTCTCATCGCCTTAGAGCTCCCGAGAAACCCCTCTCATCACCCCCCGACAGGCATCCCCGGCAAACGTAAGTTCTCTAAGTGGAAACGGAAAAACACAGGGAGGGATCCAGTCCGGCCCCTTCCCGGACTCCCCCCAGGCGGCACGGCCGGGCCCGGGGGCGGAGGGGGGCGGCACAGAGTCCAGGCCGCGGTTAGGGCATTTCCAGGAGAGGAGGACGGTTGTTTTTCTTTAATGATAAAAAAAAAACCCTCAACAATCCCAACACCACCCACCCCCCATAGATACTAACGCAAAAGAGACGCCAGGTGACCGACTTTCGTGGGAGCTCCGCATCGGCGCCCCCCCGGTGCCGTCCTGCAGCACCTCCATTTTGGCTCTGTGGGCCGGTGCCCGGCCCGGCTCCGGTATTCCGGGGCTGTTGACGACGTACCGCTCCCGGGGGGGACACGGAGGGGGCGGGCGAGAGGCGGCATCCCCGCCCCCCCCCCGGCCCCGCGCCCCCATCTCCGCCGC
>JANHFX010009352.1:0-13768 GCA_027560015.1 Chloroceryle amazona
TTCAATGTGCATATTTTGAATAGAGGACTTACAGAAAAGAGCTATACATAACAGACCCCCAGGTCACCAGAATTCTGCCCATTGTCTTCCCGGTCGGTCGAGGAAGGGACAGTCTGCAGAGGGGTGTTTAAAGTCGGTGGTGTAGGCCCCCGGTGGCTGAGAGGCTGGACCCGGTCCCGCCTGGGACTCTCCAAGGGCTGTCTCTGTCTGTGGAAAGCAGCAATTTGTGAAGGGGAAAGGAGGCAGCCAGACCCTCATCGCTTCATGAGCAACGCAGCCCGTTAGCGGAACGGTTGCCTGGGCTGAGTTCAGAAATGACTCTGGTAGCCTGGCGTTATTTGGTGCTTGGACACCAAACCCTTCGGGCTCCGGGTTCGGCCGCGCCGTCGAGGTAGGTGCAGTGTGGACACGTGCCCGAAGCCGGGGTTCCCAACCTAGGTAGCCATCTGCCTAGCTGGCCTGCGTGCATCATGTTGGGATATAGCAAACCCAGCAGAGCTTAGTTCCACAGGTTTCAGTTTTGGAAGAATGCTCTATTTTTGTTCTGCTAAACTCCAGCCGCTAGATGAAAACTTTACTTCATTGATGGGACTTTCAGACATTGTGAAAAGTAGATGTTCTGGTGCTTGCCTTGGAGTAAAGGATGGAGAAGGTGAAGGATAAGCCTGTGTGGCAGCTCTCGTGGTGCCTTTAGTTGGCCTTCTCCACAGACGTTTTTCTTTGTTGCTCTTAAGCGGACTTCAGGCCTGACAGAATACTTTTCATGTAACAGATGTTCAGCAGAGCTTAGATAAAGCTGGGCCCAATGTTCTGCTGGTGGTAGGGAAACTTATGGCAAAGAAATATTAGGTGCATTAGAAATAGCTGTAAAACTAATCAACGTTTAATTGAGGTTTGTGTAATGTAATTGGCTGCCTTTCCCATATACTTTTGTAAAAGTATTTTAGTGTTTATTATTTAAACCAAAAAAGAAAAGAATGTAATTGCCTGTAAAGTCATTAATATATCTCTGAAATCTTAAGCTGGCCCCAGAAAGGCGTTCTGTGTGTTCTGTGCTTGGCAATATCTATATATAGTAACTTGCTTGAAATCTGTTTTAGCTGTTTTCTGCAGGTATAGAATGTGCAGCAGATTACATTCTCTGCCAGTCGGGGTCTTCAGCAAATGGCTAACTCTGTTGCGTGAAGGATCATGCTCTACCAGCAGCTGGCTTTTGTTCACCCTGTTTTGAATGAAAGCATCACGGTCTCCCATGTACTACACGAGTATTAAATTGGTATCAAATCCAAATATCCGTGCCCTTTAAAAACACCCCACTTTACTGAAGCGGTGCGTAAGGATTCTTTATAAGTGGACATGTAACCTCTCTCATCCTTCACAGACCCGCTGTGATTAAAGTATTTGTGACACTCTAAATGTGCAAGCCCTTGGATGTGTATGTGGTTTTGGCGACGCGAGTGGTCTTGGTTTTGCAGGGGTTTATTAAAGTCAATTGTGCGTTGGCTTGCAGGTTACTGATCTGAATTTGCTAACTGTTAGGGCAGTTGTGTTACTGGTTAATAGTTTATTTCAGGTGTGGGGCCCTCTGTCTCTGCAAAGATGAAATCATACAGCAGTGAATGCTGCTCTTGCACATGGCCAGGCACTCACAAATGTTTTTATAATGTAATAGTTGTCCTTGCTTGACCTTATAGTTTACCTTTAATTTGTCTGAAGTGCCTCTGATGAGACTGGTTTTCAGTAGAATGGTCATTTTACCTGATCAGGTAAAATATGCTTCAGTCAGTAATTGATATTCCTAGGTAATGGAATAGGTCTGTCTTCATCACACCCTCTCATTCAACAGAGTTTCCACTGACTGGAGAAGGGAACTGGGGTGTGTGCTTCTTGATTTGTCCAGGCTTTGTTATTTTCCCTTTTTCTGACCACGGCTAAGTTGTGAATTGTGAATTCTGAGCTTTATTACTACTTTCACTAAGTTTTATCAGGTTATACTGCCTGCACAAAATGATGTGAGGACTTTAGAGATGAGAGACCTGCATTTTTTTGGTTTATTTCAGTCTCTTTGACTTTACTTTTCTCAGTGTGGAAAGAAGCTGTAGGGAATGATACCCCTAGCTCTTGTGTCTGACCGCTTCTTACAGAGTAATTTCCAGTTGGTGATATACCCCGAAGTGTTTGCCCGTTTTGCTCCCCGCCATACAGTGGAAAGCTGGGTTTTGCAAGGACTTAGATCCAGACTCTTCAAGTAAGCTACCGGAAAGCAGCAAGAAGACATTGTTGCCTATTTGAAGCACTCTTTGTACTGTGTGTATAAAGTGTTTCCCAGAAATGGTGCTGAAAATAGATATTTTTAACTATGCAGCCATGGAATGACACTCTGAAAATAATACACAGAGTTGTTTCATCTTTTAATATCAACACCTCTATAGCGGTGCAGTTGCTCGATAATACTTTCCTTGCAGGTTTCCTCTTGGTAATTCCAAGGAATTTATAACTTAACCGTTATGTGTGTCTTGTAAGTATTAATATTCGTGTGTATGAGCTGTTAAGACATCTATTTAGACCCACAACCCCATTTTAGTGTCTGAGGAGGATGTTTTGGTTTTTTAAACAAACAAATAAACCAAAACAAATATCAATCCCCAATAACTTAATAATTAAGTCAAAGCTTTGCAGAGTTTTTCCAGGGAAATTTTGTCCCGTTGCTCTGCTGAAAAAGTGCCTTTCAGAAGTTATGTTTAAGCTTTTTCATGTTCTAATGTAAGTGACAGGGAAAAGAGGAATGCTTTAGCTTGTTGGCTAGCCACCCTAGCACTGTCGGTTTCACAGAATGCAGTAGGGCCTAGTTCGGGGTCTTTGATTGCCTGCTTAATGGATATAAATGTCAGAATGATGGACTCGTTACATTATGTAATTGGACTTCTAACTACTGGGAGCTTTGGAGTGAAAGGTTGTCAAAGGGGGAAAAAGGCAGCTGCTTATTATGCGGTGCCTAGGAGTTCCCAAGTGCTCCGATGCTGTGTTTGGGATACTTGGGGGAGGTGTTTATAGCATCACCATCATCCTTGATTTTCTGTAGCCTTTTCTAACCTGGTCTTCATGCGTAACACCTCTGGCTGGAGATGGTGGTGTGAGTAAGAATGAGAACGTGAGTTTCCTGGCTCCAGTTGTCAGATCATGGCTTGTCTTTAAAAGTTCTTAGTATGACATTTTACCGACAGTACCTGATAATTTTCACTTCCCTTATCTTCCATCTCTGTTTCGGTGTGTGCTAGATGAGAGATGCTTTGGGAAAGGGTGTAAACCGTCTGTATCAAGGCTGGTCCACCACCAGAAATCCCCTTGGGGGCAGTAAGGAACCGAGGGAGCTTTGTCTTCATTAGAAGAAGTTACATTCTTGATGCATGTTGACTAGACCAAGGTAAAATCCTAGCAGACAGGGCAGCTCCCGACTTTCTCATGACTTAGCAAATAGTTACTGTGTGCTTAGCTAGCCTTTGCTAAGCTCACATTCCTTTTTCCTCTGTGAACAGAAGAGCAAATAGGCTTCCCGACTTGCAGACAGTATTCCGACGAAATGAGTGTCAAAGATGTTTGCAAGACCTGATACGTGTGTATATATATTTTTGTGAACCTTAAAGTGGATTTACATATACATTGTAGCTGCACAAGAGGTGGCAGAACTAGCTTGCAAAAAAAACCTGAGGTCAGAATGACTTCCACACCTGCTGAGTTCTTAAAAAAGAATTGAAAGTGTGCTACAGGGCACTTTGCTGATTCAGCGTGGCCTTGCAGTTCCTGACCTTAGGAACCCCAAACTGTTTCATCTCGGTGTAATAGCTGTGTTCACCTAGTCCTGTTAGGATCGAGATCAAAACACGCCTGCCCATTTGTTCCAAATTGCAATGGGGGAGATGCATTGGAGTTGTATTTTTTTTCAGCTCCTTTGAAAACAAATTGAAGCCTCTATTTAAACGTGTGCTATTTTGTCTGACAAAGTATATAACCTAGAGTTCTAGTTCAGCAACATCTAGGAAGTATTCCCCTTCTCTTTGTCTTTTTTTTGTGTTAACAGTAAAGGCGGTACCCGTAGCAGTGTGTCTGTTAGGAGATGTTAAACTCTAAATGCCCAAGAAGAATGCTCAGGGGGCTTTTTTGTGAGATGAAGCTGCTTCTTTTTATCCTTTAGCAGCGTGCAGGCTTTGTGTGAGATAGCTATATTATTTTAGTATTAAAGATGAAAGTAACTGACTTCAGTGAGTATTGGGAAAAGCGCTTTTCCGTAGCATAATTAACCGTTGATAGTTCATATGCCGTGAACTGGTCTCTTGACTGTTAACTTCAAACTTCATTTATATTTCAGATTATGCAGCTGGCATGGCACTTTCCTCCAACCAACCCTGCTAGGAAAAGCTGCAATGGAATAAGCAAAAAGATGGTGTATTTTGGAGTGGTGATTGATACTAACAGACAGCGGTGCAACGTTTGTGGTCTGATAGAACGCATTCCTCGGCTAGCGAGGCTGCATAGCAAAGAGTGCTCTTGGGAAAAGTCCCTGAATTCTTTGGCTCTTAGACAACAAAGTCATACCAGTGACATAGCGTGTTGGAGGATTTCTAAGGGGGAAGGACTTGAGATGAGTTTAGGGTTTGGGTTTTTTTTAAATGCCGAGCTGCATGTTGGGAAACAGCCTCTGACTGTGGCAGATCCATTTTCAGTTCACTTGCCATTGTAGTTCTCTAAATTTAATATTCATTTTAAGAGTAATTGTAAACAAGGAGAGCAGGAGAATAAAAAAAAGTTTTACTGATGTAAAAGCTTTAAAGTCATAGAAATTGTTTCTCCTCTCCTCACAGTTTAGAGTCTGTGTTACCAGCCCTTGTGAAATCCTGATTTTAACTCTCCCGTGCTGGAACCGTGGGACTTCTGTGCACAGGGACACTACTTGCCAGGGACTTTCACTGACGTGTATCTGACTCTTCTGTAGACCAGGGCCCACGTGGGCCTGCAGAGTCATCTACATTCAGGTGGTTCCCTGGTAGACCTTTAAAGAACCCTCCTCACTGCCAGCTCACCTGGCATGTGCTAAACTCAAGAGCTAGTACTTGTATAGAGTATGTACCTGAAATAGGTGTGGAGTGGTTTTGGTATGGTTGGAGTTCTGTTATTTTTTAGAAGTGCTGTCTGTGAAGAGGAACATTTGTCCTGAGAAGCAGCCATCTTTGGAGAGTAAAAGTACTCCAGATTACAATAGCCGAAGTGGATGCGTGTTCAGTATTTTTTAATGCTGTAAATACAGAATCATCACCTGTCTGGTGTCTTATTTTCTGAGCAGCAGGTTTTTTTCCAGGTGCCAATAAAACATTGGATGTTCTTCTTAATAGTAAAGCAAAAAAATGATGCAAGTGGTAGGTTATGGTAGTATCTGGGGGTTTATATTTGACCATTCAGCGCACACACGTGTCCGTGTGGCTGTCCTTATTCCTCCCAACATTTCAGTTGCTCTGGAATTCTCCTCCTTTCAGCGGCACGGGAAGGGAGTCATTGTAAAGAGTTTGGAAGCCCTTTATATTCCATATAGAGTGCAGAGAAGGGTTAATGAAGCTCTGTGTGAACACAGTTATGAACTGAATGGACTACGGGGAGGCTTTGTTTGGGAAGCACAAGGTGTTTTACTTATTAAAAGCACTCATTCTTTCTGGTCTGAATCTCTGCTTTGAACCGCTGAGGGTGATCAAGGAGCTTGTCCTCGCGGATGGTTGGTGTCTGACGCTTGAGGTGTTGATAAGGAGGATACTTGTAAGACTTTTTAAAAACCAAGGTAACAGTACAGATGTTTTGGCCCTGCCCTTTAAAACGTGTTATAGTTCAAAGACTCCAGTGAAAATACATTAATTGCACATACTGATTTAAGTGACGTCTTTATGGAGATTCTGTAGCTTGCTGTAGGCATAGGCTCAGTCCTGTGTTTTTTTTACAAAGAAAAGATTATTCCTTGGTATTTTAGTAAATTTCAGCATGTGGCAGTTTTGTACATTGCTGTTTTCTGGGTTTTACATTTAAGACATGAAATTTCCATATTCCATTTGTTTTGTTCCCATTTGTTCCTTGTTCGCTTTTCAGCAAATTCCAGTTTTGAAACTGAAATGGATAGTTCTCATTAAAAAGCCTAGTTGCCATTTCTCATGAAAGGGAAAGTAATCTGTAACTTTTCAAATGATAAGATGAAATGCTTTTCAATTCCCAAACATGAAATACATTGCAAGTGTTCTCTACGCTTATCCCAGCCAGCTTGCACCTCCAAGTCCATTTTATGCAGACTTTAATATGACCTCATTCACAGGTGAGCTAAAGCTTATTGAAACAGAAAGCTTTCTTCAGCAGGTTCATAATATCACGTTTAAGTACCAGGGTACTTCCTCTGACGTTAACGTTAGGCATATAATTGAATAGTGTGCTGAATTAGGGTCTAATGTCATTTGGGATATGTCACAGGAGAAGTGTGTCTGTTAATGTTACTTAGGAAAAGAAGGAACCTAATGGATCTGAAGCTGTAGTAGAAATCGATGCCAACGAGTAAATTTTATTTTAAATGTATTTATTCAGTGGAAAACAAATTCTTTCTTTAATTTGAAGGTGTATTGGCTTCTCCGGGACACTGGGGATGTCAGAGCGCCGCGGGTTGGAAAGATGCGTGCTCCTACTGCTCTGCCAGTTACTCCCGGGCCGTCAAAACACCCCCTACAAATAAACAGTTCAAATAGACACTTGGACCAGATGCAAAGTGTTGCTTCTGTGGGTTTTAACATATTGGGGAGATTCTTAAGTGAAGCTCATTCCATTAAACTCTGTTTTAAAGAGCAGTAGACAGAAAAGAAGCTACACTAATCAAATCTTCCTAGAGATGCATGAGCAAAGCTGTCCCTTTTACACTTGTTTGAAGGAGACGCTTGCTAGGGAAGGTTAAAGTTGGAGAGAAGCAGCTGGTGCTGTAGGAGTGAGCTGGGCTCTGGTAAATGCTTGGGAGGAATCGGAATCACAGAACTGCTCAGGTTGGAAAAGACCTTCAAGATCATAGAGTCCAACCTCAGTGTTGACTTAATACAGTCAAAAGAGCTTTTGGTCCTACTAAAAAAGTAGGAAGATAATTTATTTCTCTCTATGATATTGATTTCCTCTGCTGCAGTAACTGAGACAGTCATTTGGTTTTGATAAATGGGTGGTGTTATTTCAATGGTTTTCAAAGTATTAGTTTATTTGCTTTATGTAGGGACCTGTAAACCGAGTAACAAGTAAGAGGTGTGTTCCTAAGAGTCGAACGGGTTGTTGGGTAGATCTTTGCAGTTGTCTTTGACAGAAGTGCTGCAAAGACCCTATGAAATGTTTACATGTCCGTGAAGATAATGCAGAAATAAATCCTGGTGATTTGAACAATGGACTAATTGAGTTGGAAGGGGTCCCTATGCAGATGAGCTGGTGGAGCCCCCTGAAGCAAAGCTCTTTCAAAGTTAGATGGGGTAGACCAGCACTTGTCCGGTTGACTTGGGAGTGTCTCAACGCGTGAAGTCCCACAGCCTCTGCGGACAGGCTGTTCCAGACCTTGGCTGCCCTGCTGAATATTTTGTTTCTTTTTTATAAAATTGTAATTTCTCTTACTGCAACTCCTGTCCGTTGACTCTTGGCCTTGAGGAAAATGATACTGTTTTCTAGTTACAAGAAGTAGAGTTGGTTTTGAAGGATTCCAGTTTGGTTTTCCCAGCAAAATTCATTTAATATCTTGATGTTTTGATGCTTGGGAAAGGTGGCTAAAGGCTGCTACAATAATGTTAAGGTTAGTTTCAACTTACTGGAAATGCAGTATAGTATTTAGCTTATCAGTGACATTTCTTACTATTGCAAGAAAAACCAAGTTTTTTCTTTGCAAGTATTTGCAAGAGTTCACTTACAAAGTTGCTCCTCTGCGTTTAGGTCTCCATTCTGTTGGTTTGCTGTTGTCCTTACGCTGACAGTTGCTGCATAAATGGGCAGTTGAAGCTGTTTTTTTTCAGAAAGCTGAGCTGTGAGTTGGACGGAGCTGCTGAAGACTGGGCTTGGTTTTAAGATATATTTGCCATCTGTTTCTTGGATTATTATATAATGAATTCATACTTTGTTAAAGGTTGCTTTCAACTCGCTGCGCTTGGGTTTTTCTGTCTGTTCAGATACTCTTCTTTCAAGGAAGTGTTGCGAGGGAAGAACACGGTTGACTGTAAAAGGCTGATTCCTGAAGCCTCTCTAATAATTTCTTCAACTCTGTTACCTTAAACGGTCAGATTTTTTTGTCCTCTGTGCTGTCCTCAAAACACAGTGAACGTGAAACTTTGGAAGGCTTTGGCTGATTAGCTGACTACTGTGAAACTGTCTCAATTGCCAGTGGCCTAATGATTGGATTACATCATTATAAAGAAATTGTAAAACCTAATGGGAGTATTCTAAAATATGAACTATGACTAAATATATTTTTTTTTTCTTCTCTCTGCAGGCTCATAAGTCAGTGAACTTTGTTTCAACTCTGCTTCAGATCACTATGTCCGAGCAACTGGATTTACCAGTGAGACAGGCAGGCAAGTTCTTACATCTTTTTTCTTTGTACCTACTTTAGTGGTGCGTGCACACAGGTACATGGGCAGATACTGTTAAAGAATTCCAGTGGTTTTCATTTCAAGTACTCAGAAGTTGGGAGTTGCTCAGGTTAGTTGTCAGGAACTCTGTATCTGGCACCATACACTTGAGTAGGGAGGACAGAGAGAAAAGGCAGCTGGCTCTTAAGTGGTTGCTCCCCTTGATCTCTAGTGAATAATGGCCTTTGGGAAACAGAATGTTTATGATACTAAGCTAGTGCACTTGGTCCAAGGAGGTAATTTAGTCTTGTACTAGTAATGGTAATGTTCCTAAACATTTTAGGTGGAAGAGAGCAGATCATGTCTGCTGATTTGCACAGGAGCCATCAGTGAAATGGGATATTGAATATTAGCAACTCTAAACATCACCTTAAAGCACTGAGATAACTCGACAGAGGTTTCTGATATGATACTGCAGTGTTTCCTGACAGTTCAGGAAGTGTGATCTTGATCGCTTATTTGAATCTTCCAGGTAGTAGCTAATTGTAAGATGTAGCATTAGCCTAACTTGCATCTTTATCTCACTGCTCGGGGGGACCGTTCAGATGATGACTCGGAAGTTACTGCTTAACAGGTATAACATGCAAGAAAAGGGGGAGGTTTGAAAACCTCTGAAAATTCACCCTCGGTGTAAGGCAATTAAAAACCAAAGCAGTCTTTAGAGAATGGAGGCAAACAACACAGGGCTTACAAGTGGTGTTATGTTGTGCAACACAATTAATGGCATGATAAACCCCACTGGGGACAAATTGAAGTCTGCATTGCTGCAGTCCTGTACGATCGCACATCTGCTGGGTGTTTCTTACCTCTGCAGGCCATTTTGGGAACCCCTTGGTTTCTGAATCTTCAGAAGGTGCATATGAAACTGGGGAAGAGAACTTGCTTTATGGATTTGTACACAGGACTAGATTAGTAGTAACTTGTTATTAGTTTGCCATCTGAGATTTCCTGTTGCATTTTGTAAGTTCTTTTCTTTCCGAGTGCTGTAATCTATATTCTGCCTTGGATTTTGTTGTCAAATGATAAAAGCAGGCATTTGTGCCTGGTGGTTACAAAGTGCTGTGGCCCAGACCTTGGTATAAAGGAGCTCTGTCTCTCCTTAGTGTTCACTCCTGTATCACAAGCTTAATTAGATTGGGGTTTTTTTTTCTTACAAGGCATGTTTCAGATCATCATTAGTATTGGTTAACTTTGTTTTCATTAAATTACTGAGAAAATTCTAAAGAAATTTGAAGGAGTTAGTTGCTAAAATGTTACACAACTCTCTGTAAGCACAAATAAAAGCAATACGTTTAATATTTTTATAGGAAAACATTCTTAACAGTACTAAAATTGCAAACATGACAATAAATGGGTAAAAGAGTTAATAATTTGCACGAACTATATAACTTGCTAATCTAATATTTTGATTCTCCTACTCAAAAATGGTCAATGTATTTCTCATTTCAGTTAATTTTGTTCTAAAACAGATAGGTTTGCAAAATACATGTTTGGTTTGTACTTTGATAACCAGCTGATTTGCCACTTTTGCATCATAGGGGTTATCTACTTGAAAAATATGATAACCCAGTATTGGCCAGATCGTGAAACTGCACCAGGAGAGATTCCACCTTACTCCATCCCAGAAGAAGATAGACACTGTATCCGTGAAAATATTGTAGAAGCCATTATTCACTCTCCAGAGCTGATTAGGTAAAGCAGATTTTACCTGGTTATGAATTGGCTGTGGTTTCTGACTTGTGGTGGCTTGGGGTTTTTTTATGCACAGTCACACTGTGCATCCAAAGCATAGAGTTAATATAGATGGAAACCCAGTTTGCAGCTTGTGCAGCATGTCAAATTTAACCTTCCTCACACAGAGACTATTAAAAAGTACAGAACCTAAACCTTCTAAATAAAAGTCTTAAGTTTGCTGTTGCAACACCACAAGAATATTGTTAAATAATAATAATGACATATTTAATCATTGTGCATTTGATTTCTAGAGTACAGCTTACTACTTGCATTCACCACATCATCAAGCATGACTATCCCAGTCGCTGGACTGCAGTTGTGGAGAAAATTGGATTTTATCTTCAGTCTGACAACAGTGCTTGTTGGCTTGGAATTCTTCTTTGTCTTTATCAGCTTGTGAAAAATTATGAGTAAGTTGTTGGGGTTTTTTTCCTACCCTACGAAACGGCAGAATGAATATATTTGTGTTTATGTTTTTTGTATTCTCTATGCATGTTGTAACCATGTAGAATTGCCGGGAGGATTGGGCAAAGGTGATGGAAAGTGAATTTTGGAAAATACTCTTGAATATTTGCAGTGCAGATGTTGGCTCACATCTTCTACATGAAGCAATTACAGAAAGACTGCCTTCATTAAAGGTTTGGGATCAGGAGAAAAGAGAGGGTGTTTTAAAGCTTTAATTTGATAGCTCTTTATGGATTGCTAGCAGTGAGAAAGTCTGCTCAAATTCATTCCTTTTGCAGACAAGGATTATTTATTTAAACTCAGTTTAGACTCTTCAGCAATTCGCACTCCGGGTGTCGGCGACAATAAAGGTGTAAAGGTTTCAAAGTGCGAAATCGCTAACGCCAGGAAGTTCAGAATCAGTTGCCTGACTTTGATAGGGTCATTTTGGAAGCCTCACCCCACCTGTTCTAGGAAGTCTTCATGAAAGCCCCCTGCTCTCCTGTATGCAAGGCCTGGGGCCAGCATACAGGTCAGTGTTCTTCTCTCTGTATCTGGTACTGTGCTCAGAGCTTTAAAATTGAGGTTGCTCTTGGAGAAGTTCTGTGGAGCTGGCCTGGAGGAAGCTCGCTCGAGCTGGGTCAGAGAAAAGTGCAGTCCTGGACCCAGGGAACTGAGGTGGTGGAACTGATGCAATCCACAATTTATTCTTCCCGAGTGCTGTCAGGCATTTTTGTTTCAGGTACTTGATTTAAAATGTTACATTGGAAAACTATTGTCTAATTCCATGAATTGTCACATAAATTAGTGTAAACCAGCTGAATATCTGTTTCTCAAAACCCCTTTTTATACAGGAATGCTATAAAGACCTTTATAATCCCATGCTGGATTTTTCTGTTTTTTTCAGTGGCTGAAAGTTGCAAGTCCTGCTAGGAAAGGAAAATAAACTTAATTTCTCACTTGATGTTCAATTTAAACATCTTTAACCAAATCTGCAGCAGAGACCTGTGAGCTGTACCCATGAAGTGTTCACTGGTGGTGTATTATGACAATACAGCCCTTGCTCAGGGAGGAGTTTTGATAGGAGCACAGCCATTGCACGATGAAGTGTACACATTCATAATCTTAGTTGATCAAACACTTCAGCTGAGCCCAGCAGATGCTCATACTTATTTAGCTTTCTGGTGAAGTCAGCAAGGGTCAGTTTCACAAATCATGCTGTTTCATTGCATAAAAATGTGGGTGCAAGCAGGTCTCTGTAAAATTTGTTAAATTACATCAGTTTTTTGGGGGAAAAATCTCCATAATGTTATGACTTTCATCTAATTTTTACTGCTTGACTCAGAGGAATATTTAGCTATTGAATTTTTCTTAGTGTGGAAGGTAAACATCTTGGGGCTTTTCAACATTTATGTTTTGTTTCTCCAAATCCAGCCTGCTCTTGCATAGTCATTATTTTCTGGTGTTTTTCAACTTTGTCTTTTGCAGAAATCAGAAACTTGAGTTTTCCTCTGCAACATTTACTCCTTGTATTTAGGTTTCTGTTTCAGAAAGTACATGAAAACTATATTCTTGCCCAGGATTTTGGAGCTCAGTGTTTGTAGTAGCGTTACAGAGCGTGCCATCTGGCAGCAGACTGAGTAGACTTTATCTTCTATTTCTGCAAATCATCACTGTTTAAGAGGCTGAGCATTGGTATTGAGTATTAGCAAAAAGTCTACCAAAAAGTGTATTTTGAAAAGAAAACCAAACCAAAATGCATCCCCCAACCCCCAAATCTCCCACATGAGTCCAAGAGTATTAATTGTAGTATTAATTGCTTAATCAAAAAATAAAGCTGTGCAGCCTTAAAGTGATTTTACTTTGTTCTTCTTGTGATCATGGGTATGGACAAGATCCTGTTCTGACATGGCAGCTCTTCAGTCAATAGACTTTCTTCTTTGTAAGTGAAAACTTGGAGGGAATATTTCAAAAAGCAGCTTTCCTTTCAGGAATTTTGAAGTATTTTGAGGAAGGAAACGGAGCCTTGTTTTCAGCATAGGCAAACGAGTGGGCGCTTACCAGCGTGGGAAGGTTTGAGGCACAATTTTAGAGGGGCTGCAGTCAGAGTCTGCCTTGTAGCCTTGAAACCCACGTTCTCCATCAGTTAGATGTGGGCAAATTAAATGGTAAGGTGGTAAACGAAGAGACTTCACTGTTTACTTTTCTTCAGAGTCGGTGAAGTAATTGAGTTTTTGGAAGTATTTTGATAAGTTGTGAATTCTCAGAAGTGTCTTTCTGGTATTTTACTGAGTGACCCAGCCTCTGCTGTTCCTGGCAGTAAATGCCCACCTTTTGCTTGCAGCTTTTGTAGTGCTCCGATTGCTTTGCGCTGTAGTAATGCTGTGGCTGAGCATGAGGTCGTGTTCAGACTGAGTTGGCAGGAGTGCATTACCAGCAGAAACCCAATGTGGATATTTAGTGGAGGAATGGATGCTCAGCAGTTTTCTCCTTTGCCTTTTAACTGCAGTGCTGTCTGGCTAGAGCTTTATTTCACGTTCTGTAACAAGAAATGGCTAGGGTTTGGGGTTTTCTACATCCTGTGTTGTTATGAACTGTAATATAACCAGCTTGTCTCTACGGTGGGGAAAGGCTGACTTAAAATTCAGAAGATCTACAAAACGAATTTGTTATTGTCTCAAGGTACAAGAAAACAGAGGAGCGGAGTCCTTTGATAGCTGCAATGCAACACTTCCTACCAGTTCTGAAGGATAGTTTCATTCAGCTCTTGAGTGATCCATCTGACCAGTCTGTCCTCATCCAGAAACAGATCTTCAAAATATTTTATGCCCTTGTCCAGGTAAAAAAAAACCCAAACTTTGTATATACTCAATCAGTAATTTAATTTAAAGCATTATTCTTTTCCTTTAAAATAGCAAAGGACAGAA
>JANHFX010009352.1:13868-34670 GCA_027560015.1 Chloroceryle amazona
CCCAAACTTTGTATATACTCAATCAGTAATTTAATTTAAAGCATTATTCTTTTCCTTTAAAATAGCAAAGGACAGAAATATTAACAATATTAGATTACACCTGAATCATTCCCCACTACTACTCAACTATTATATGAATTACAGGTTTTGTTGTGCTTGATTGTGCTGTACTTTTACTTTCTTACAGTGCTATTCCTGGTTGCCATATAGCTAGAGTTTGAGAGTGCCATCCTCTCAGGTAGAGTCTTTGCTAGCAAACCAATAAGAAAACCAGTTTTTTTAACGACAGATTGTAGAGGCCAGCCTACGTAGAATTACCAGTGTAAATGCAGCAGTTTGGAATGAAACTGTTAATACGCTGGTAATTGCTTCAGAAGTTAGAGTAACATCCATTTAAGAAGCACCTTAGCAATGCATAAGCAGAATGAATGAGAGCAAAGACCTCTAGCACCTTTGAGGATATAGATTAGGTTGGGTTAAGTTCTTTGCCCTGTCCCCCCTGCCCCGAGTCCTTTGCTAATCTTTCATGGTAGCCAAAGGTAGACAAAGATTTGAAAGATTTAAAATTCAAACTGTGCAAGTAACGTTATTTTCAAATTGCTTTATGATAAATTTATTTTACCTTTTTCTTTCTTCAAATAAGTACACGTTGCCTTTGGAGCTGATAAATCAGCAAAACCTGACCGAGTGGATAGAAATCCTGAAGACTGTTGTCGATAGGGATGTGCCAGCTGTAAGTGGCTTTTAGCTATTTGTCTTGAAATATTTTTCACTCATTACAGTGTTAAAAAGTTAAAACTTTTTATTCCTGCATTCTTTTTTCTCAGCAGGTGCCCAGAATATATGTATTTATTTAATCCAAATAGGATGTTTTAAGCAGACTGAACAGATTTTGAAAATACATAGCTTGTATGGGAGTTCTGTTTTCAAATCGTGGCACAACTTCAGCTGCTTGTTTCAAGAATTTGTTGACCGATAAATGTAACATCCTGGGATGTATTTTTAGATACGCTGTGGCTTATACTTCATTAATCTAGAAGTGCAAATGGCAGGTTAAAACTGCAATATGCTATACATAGTTGTTCAAAATACATATGATCTGCACTCTTTGAGAACAGTTGGTAAATATTTTTTTTTTTATTATTTTTCTGCCCCTAAAGGAAACCCTTCAAGTTGATGAAGATGACAGACCTGAGTTGCCTTGGTGGAAATGCAAGAAGTGGGCTTTGCATATCTTAGCTAGACTTTTTGAAAGGTATCTTCTCTTCCTGTTACTATTTAAAAAAACCCAACCAACCAAACTGAACACAAATATTCAAGTCAGTAATATTGCTGCACCCTTGAATTTGCATACTGCCTTCTAATTCTAGGTATGGGAGCCCTGGTAATGTTTCCAAGGAGTACAGTGAGTTTGCTGAAGTGTTCCTGAAGGCATTCGCTGTTGGTGTTCAGCAGGTAAGAAATGCTGAATGTGGGGGGTATTAGGAGAGGTTGAGAGTTAACGGTGACTTCTTCTGAAAAGGCTCCTTCACAATTGAGATTTTTAAAGGACAATAGTGTGGAACAGGCTGACCTCTTTGGGTTAAAAGAATGATTAAAACAATTAACTTGCCACATGGGAGAGTCCACCAAAAGTAGCTTATGCAGGATTGATAATTTGTGAAGAGAGTCAACGCTCTCACACAGCAAGACCTCAGATGAGCTTTTGATAAATGCTATCAATTTTTCTGAAGAGATAGGTATAATATTTATGTGGTGTGGTTGACCTTCTTGCCTCCCCTTTTAACTCTGATGATACAGATTTTGACTCAGTAAATAGTGAGCATTCCAGGCTTCTGCAGAAGCCTGATGAAGCAGCAGCTCTCTTACAGGCAGGTAAGTCTGGTCCCTGTCTGGGGGTTTACACATCTACAGGGCCTGTTACACAGCTTCTTCTGGACTACAGCAGTTAGTAACCCGAGGGATTAATGTTACGCCACGCTACCCTTGATTTACCTTGACTGGAGTAACTTCATGGTTCAAGTAGTCCAACCATGTGGCATCAGCCTACAGCTTTTCCTGAAGAAACAGAGTGGATTGGTGGGGTGGGAATTGTCATCCACTTCTCTTGCAGTGCATGTGTTTGAAGTCAGTAGTAGGAACTTTTTGAAGTATTAAGAACATTCCCATGAATACTGGGAAAGTTTTAATGTGCTTCTCAGCTGCTGGCTCTACTACAACTCTTCTTCTTTTGAAGCAAGTTTTTTTTATGAATAAACTTCAAGTAGTTTTTGTAACATCTCCTTGCATTGGCTCATAAATCACTTTATGTGAAGGAGATTTATGTGAAGAATTAAAGGACACCCTGGAAATGGGATTTGTCCTTTCTCTCCAGCTGGTGATGCTGCTCTTGAAGGTGCAGTGTTGCCACTGGCCTGGATTGGGCTACGAGTAAACCCCCTTGTGTTACCCACACCAAACTTGCTAGTGACCTGGCATTTAAGTGCTAGCAGTGATCCCATGTCCATTTCATGTCCTTATTTGTGGAGAGCCACGCACTTTAAGAAACCCAAATCCCTGTGAATAGTTCTGAATGCCACCTCTAGGGAAGAACAGAGGTCAGAAAGCCAAGTGGAGAGGCTGGTTCTCCTTCTGCCTACCCACAGGTTCTTCCTGCTGGGTGATCACTGTAGAGCCGCACATGGGGAGGAATCTGGACTTGAGTGAGTGTATTTTACCAATCCATGAATTTTTGCCCCCAAAGAGTGGCAAGATGGCATAAAGAACCTTGGAGGGGAAGGTCCCCAGGGCTCTGGTTCCGAATTAGCATGTATGTTTGCTCCTAGTAAAGATTGTATATCTCAAAGCTGTTCAGCACCTGATGGGAGCTGCCAATGGCCTTATAAAATTAACAATGACATTTAGCTGCAGGAATAGTCAGTACCTGGTTTAGTCTAATGAATAAACAGGACTTTTTTTTTGTCAGATTTAGAGTGGCTCTTAAGTAGGATTATGAGGGCAGGCAGAATTCTTGTGGTTAAAATGGTCTGTGATCAATCCAAGCTATTGATAAGATGGGATATTTTTTTCCTAGGTGTTGCTGAAGGTGTTGTACCAATACAAGGAAAAGCAGTACCTGGCTCCTAGAGTTCTGCAGCAAACACTGAATTACATCAATCAAGGAGTGTCACATGCAGTCACCTGGAAGAATCTGAAACCTCATATCCAAGTAAACCATTTCTGGTGTTTAAGACTTAGATGACTCAGTAGACATCAGTCAGGCTGTTGTATGGGTTCTACCCTTGCGAGAATAAAAGTTTTGGGGACCTCTGTTATAAATTGCTGGTGGTAGAAGTTGAAGTGTGTTTGGTGAAGGTTACCTTCAGCCATGAGGAAGGCTAGCTAGTTGCTTATTTTGCTGTCAGTCCATGGTGCTTTAATATATTAAGGATTACAGTGTAACACAGTGGGTTTGGAGATGGTGTTAACTACTGAATTTATGGCATTGAATCATCTCCACAAACTATTACCCAAATCTAATGGCTTGTGCTGTATTGTAGCTCTAATTTAAGTTAAAGGATCTCTTTTCTGTCACATAAAATCCTTTATGTCTGAAAAGTTACAGAATTTACCCTTTAATATGAGATGTGACAGGGTGGACAGACTCTGTGGAATCCAGGACAGAATGCAAGGGGGGATTTAGTGGCGTTAGTGTGTTTTCAACTTCTTATTTTGTATTGCAGGGAATTATCCAAGATGTTATTTTTCCATTGATGTGCTATACAGATGCTGATGAAGAGCTTTGGCAGGAAGATCCATATGAATATATTCGCATGAAATTTGGTGAGAATTTGACATGTGCTCATGTTAAAATACGACGTCACACAAAGACAGGAGTTTGGTAGTTTACTGTGAAAGCAAAGGGGAAAAAACCCCAAACCATTCCGTATTATCCAATTAAAATCATTTTATATAGTTAAGTTTTGGGTATACTGGTGGAAATGACAGATAATGTATGTCAGTCAATGACAGATGTGTCTGCACTTGAAAAAGCAGCTAATTTTGACAGTTACAAAGTTATAAGCCAAACAGCCCAGGTCTTGCTAACAGTAATTACATAAGTTTAATGTTATTAAAAGTTTATGCTGTACAGCAGCAAATGTTTCAGGCCCTGGAGCTTTTATGATCTTGAGAAATTTCTCACGTGGCACAGGTCAGAGCAGATTTACTGTAATGGTAAATGAAATGTTATGAAAGTAAGCCTGGCTAATGCCTGACTTGTCTAATTTCCTGCAGCTTGCTGCTTTGTTATGGGGGTTTACTCTAGGGCTATGAAGTCCTTTCAGGCTGGGGAAAAAAGACAATACTTCAGGCTTACTGAACAAATTCTTCCCTCCACAAGGACTGTTTTGTGTCTAGAACAAGGATTCTTCATGGGTTTGGGAGTTTCTTACCCACAGGTCAGTGGCAGAGGTGTAAACAGTGTAGGTATTATACGAGGCTCTGATAATCCTCTGCTGCAGAGAAATAAGAATTAGAACATTTGAAATCAATCAGTTAGGTGCTCTTGCCTCTATGGCAAATGAAATGTATGTCAAAAATGGCCCGCTGTGTCTGCTGCTGCTCTTACAAAAGACTTCCCTTCAATATAAGGAAGACATACAATGGCAAATTAGACATGTAGAGCCAGTGAGGATGAAAAAGCCAAAACATACCTATTGGGAATCTCCAAGCGTGTGTTACTGTCGTTTGGTCTTGGAATATCTGTAGTAAGAAAGCATGATTAACCCCCTTGGGGGAACAAAAAAAAAAGGAAAATTGTTGCTCTTCTGTTTCATATTAAATCATTAGGTTGTGTTAGGATCGTGAACTGTAGGGAAGTACCAAAATTTTTGTGTTATATGTTCACTTAATAGATGTATTTGAAGACTTCATTTCTCCAACAACTGCTGCTCAGACATTATTGTTTACATCGTGTAGTAAAAGGAAAGAGGTAAGCTGTTCGAGGCTTTTACTTAAATACAATGTTAGAAAATATACTTGGTAGTCTCCATTTGCTGAGAGAATTATTACTTAAAGTTCTACCTTTCTGCTCTGTCACATCACAGAGTACACTAAAACTTCTCATTTCCCAAATGTATTTTGCAGAGGTCTGTTTGTGATCGCTTGTATTTGTCAATTCCCCTGGCACCTACCTGTCAGGAATATTGTGTGTTTGTAACAAAGACATAGAACACGATCCAAATTCTAGCCCTGGAACAGATGGGAGTTTTAAGCATTTCAGAGCACAGATAGAATGGTACCTGAACTGATTGAAATACTTTGACTAACCCTACTTGTAATCTAGGTGTTGCAGAAGACAATGGGCTTTTGTTATCAGATACTTACGGAGCCAAATGCTGACCCTCGTAAGAAAGATGGTGCTTTACATATGATTGGCTCTTTGGCTGAAATTCTCCTAAAAGTAAGTATAACAACTTTGGTGGTTCTTTTGATTCCTTTTTTTCTTTTCTCCCTCCTTTCCTTTCTTTCACTTACAGCATCTTACAAGAAAAGAGAACAGCTCTTTGAGTTGACAAGTTTTTGAGTCATTGCCAGCTTCTTTTAAAACCATTGAGCTTAATTGTTTTGGTTTTGTTGTCAGCTTAATTACACAAATGTTATTAGGTCATTTTAAAGTTCAGAGTATTGTTTTAAGTTCTTTTAAGTTCTCTGCTGCTAGTAAGAATTGCTACACTATTTCCTGTGCTACACTTAACTACATTCCCTGGTTTTGTGGAAGGAATGAAAAGGAAAAAAAAAAAAATCCATCCAGGCTGTTGATTTAATGAGATCTTTTCAGTGTATAGAAGAGAGGAAATAAAGTGAAATTAGCAGCCTTGCGCAATTAGAATGGCAGCAAAAAAAGATGCAAAGCATGGACTTGTATTTGGAGCACAGCTCTGAGAGTTTCCCTGACCGGTTTTGCTTTTCACACCAAAGTAATATACTGCCAAGCAAAAGATGTCTCTAGGAGTCAAAAAATGACAGGAAAAAGTGTCCCTGTTTTGACTGAGAACTGTGAAAGTCCAACCAGAATCCAATTTTAATGAGGAATAGGGGGTTTCATTGTCACTTAATAAACTTCATTAAAGGGGAAGTTAAAAGTGGGGGAGTTCTGTTACGCTGTTCACACTTTCACGTGGGATATTTTTTCCTAGTTTGGAAACACATTTTCAAAGGAAGTTTTAAACTGATGTGTTTTTCTTCGTATTCTGACAGAAGAAGATATATAAAGATCAGATGGAATATATGTTGCAGAATCATGTGTTTCCCCTCTTCAGCAGTGAGCTGGGCTACATGAGAGCACGGGTAAGCAAGTGTAGAATTTACTGCCACGATCCACTGTCTGTTCCAGCTGAAGAGTTTGGGAATAGTCTTTAGGAAGCTTTTCCCTCCAGCAAATGCCCTCTTTTCTGTAATAAATGGTGTGCTTATTTCAGAGATGAGTATTGGTCTTTGTGTGATTATAAATGGCTACCATGTAGCTTTAAAATGGCTGCAGAACTGTGTGCATAGTTTTCCATCTGTGTCTGGTGGTACGGTCTCTTTGTGTTTTGCATTTAGACCGGACTGCTCACACAAACCCTGTGGCCAAAGATGAACTCGAGATCATAGTACTGGTCTAGTGATGTCTCAAAGACACGTCTCCCACTGGCCAGCCTCCACCCTCTCAAACATCTTCATCTGTTAAAAAGTTTTTCGGTATCTTTCTTCAGCAGTAGTTGTACTTTGGGTTTATGAATTTGTGCAGGTTATGGGCATACAAAGAGTCAAGAACATTTACAGGTTTTGTAACTGACTTTGTTCAATGGTTTTGGTTGTTCTTTTTTATTTTCCAGGCTTGTTGGGTTCTTCATTATTTTTGTGAAGTCAAATTTAAGAGTGACCAGAATCTCCAGACAGCCTTAGAACTCACGAGACGGTGTCTGATAGATGATAGAGAAATGCCTGTGAAAGTGGAAGCTGCAATAGCACTTCAAGTTTTGATCAGTAATCAAGAGAAAGGTAGCCCTCCTTTCCTGAAGCTACAGCAAGCTTTAATGGAGTAGGCAGAGTGCAGGGATGCTCGTTCTCTTCTTTCCTGACGTCAGTTTATTGCTTGCAATTGCATTTTGAAATCACTTATTGTAATTTTCCAACTGAAAATGTTTCTCTTTTTTTAATAAACAATTTATCACAATTCATGGTACAATGAATCCAGTTTTCCAGCACCTAATGATAGAAATATGGTGGCAATATAAGCTGCCTCAGCATACATCTCTTCATATTATTTTTTTCTTAAAGTTGTTTTTATCCCGACAGCTTTTACATTGCTTATTCTCCCTAAAGCTGGCATAAAAGCCACAAAGCAAACATAATTTCTCTATCAAATACTTAGGCTAATTTGACACAACCCATTCCTGTCAAATTAAAATGTGCATTGATAAGTAATCTTGTGTTTCATAAAGACTGATGTTCATACTTCAGCTGTGATTCTCTTGGTATACATTCTTATTTATTTTTTTTAATGTTAGTCTTGCTACAGTGATTTATCCTACCTAGAGTTTTGGTATATGAATGCCAAAGCACTAAATAAAGTGCATATTGACTGTCTTAGTGATACTGTAGTTGTGTAAGAATGTCAATTCAAATATCTCCACTTGTTTTACAGCTAAAGAATATATAACTCCCTTCATTAGACCTGTAATGCAAGCTTTACTTCACATTATAAGGGAGACTGAAAATGATGATCTTACTAATGTGATCCAGAAGATGATCTGTGAATATAGTGAAGAAGTTACCCCAATTGCAGTAGAAATGACACAGCATTTGGTAAGGCTTCCTGGTGACTTAGGAAGATGTTTTAATACATGAAATTGGTATTTCAAATTAAGATAGTTGTCCATCAATCAATGACTGCTGTGAGTGCATTGGTACAAGTATTTTTAGATAGGTTTGACTTTTTTTTTCCCAAAAGTGGGTTCATAACTTTTAACTGAATGAAAATTTGTAAGGACAGTCATAGAAATGTTTGAGAAATCTTTGTATGGATTTTCTCCCAATAGTGTTAATTTTGGTAGCACATTCTAGGTAGTACCTACAATGTGACTTAAATTTTCTGGTTTATGATGAGAAATTAAAGAGCAGATTTTTTTAATTATTTTTTTTAAAGTAAAAAAAAATGGTGTGAAAATAATGTTATGTTGTATGTAATGTGAAAACAAAATTGAATCTGCAGAAGAAATTCAGAGCCTGTGGCCATACTTGGCAGTGTACTAATGGTTTCAATAGCAGAGGTCAGCTCTGCTTCCCTACTAAAGGCCTTTGCCATGGAGTGAAACTGAATTGTTGGCATGTCCTTTCTGGGAACGCCTGCAAAGTGGGCCGGTCCAGTTCAGATACCACCCAAACTCTGTGTCAGAAAAACTTACTCATAAAAATTGTGTTATTTTGCATGGAGAGTGATGTCATTTATATCTCTTTATTCACGAATGGATAAAGGATGACGGCTCAAATGGCTTAACATTCAGATTTTATCAGTCTTGAAAACAAACTCAGGAATGGAGCAGTCAGCTTCTGCTAAGAAAATGTGTATTAGTATCAGAAGTCCTCCTTAAGTTGTGTAGAATACCAGACTTGCACAGTTGTTCTTCATCTCCAAGCGTGTCCCCATTAACTGAGATGTTTACAGGTTGTTTTGCTATTACCTGCAGGCAATGACATTCAACCAGGTGATCCAGACTGGACCAGATGAAGAGGGCAGTGATGACAAAGCAGTCACAGCAATGGGAATCTTGAATACTATTGATACACTTCTCAGTGTAGTTGAAGATCACAAGGAAGTGAGTGGAAAAAAAAAAAAAAGCCTTCAAGCTAATATGTATTGTCTGAGACCCTGGAAGCCTTGTAGTTCAGTGTTCCTGGTGTTACTACCTGAGAGTATCTAAACCAGAGGCCAGTGAAGTACTTACCATGCAAAAAAGCTGTAAGGGAGCGAGTCACGTTTCTAACACAGTAGGTGTAGTAGTGGAGCAAAAAAGTTGCCACAGTATTTCCTGTAAGAATCCAGGTTCTTGCTCAGATAGGTGGAAGTGACTCGTTCTCTGCTGGATGGAACCCTGCTAGCTCAGCTGGAAAACCCATCTGATTTGACAAGCTCTGCCCTTCAAAGAAAATAAATACAACTTCAGTTAGCTTTGAACACTGACTCTGCTGACTTAATTTGCTCTCTGCAACAGAATCAGTGTCTGTAAATACAGCTGTTGTGCCTGTGCTTTGTGATGGGTTTTGTACCTGCCTGATCGCACTGTCCAGTTCTCCAGGGGGATGAAAACTTCTGTTGTTTAGGTTTATTTTCACTGAATGGACTAGCTCCTCGTGAATGCAGCCTGTTCAGAAGATGCTGTTGCTGATCAAAATCCTTCTTGACAAAGTCAACTACTGTTTTCTGATAAACACCTTATAGTTCTCTACAGTTCAGTAATAAATTGCACTCTGGGGGCCCTGAAGACTTTATGAAGCAAGCAGCATAATGCGTATTCTGAGTGCCCGCAGGCAGAATCCAGTGCTGCCATGCAATAAACCGAGGACCAGTTCAGCTCATTTACTTGTTGTTAAAGCTGCTCAGCAAGCTTTTCATGAACTTGCTTTTGTCAGCAAATTGTTGCTATCTAAAGGAGAAGTTGGTGTAAGAATATGGTAGTGCCAAGGAACTCAACTGTAAGATGTTGAAACATTTCTATTTAGAGACATCTCGCATAGGATGACCAGTGTTCCAAGAGATCAGGTATTTATTTAGCTGGTTAGTTTCAAATCCTGCATGGTTAAGACCAGAAACTCAACCCTTGTTTGTTTTATGTAAGGCAAGTGTTCTGGGCAGGTTAATGACTGTTTTGTGAACTCTTCTGTGGACTAATTGGGAAGAGTGTCTGAGTCTGTAAACCAGCTTTTTAGACTCATTGTCCACATACCATATGAACATTGTAAGCTAGGTTTGGGAGGTGGTTTGGTGTTTGTTTGGTTTTGGGTTTTGAAGTTTCACTTTTCTGGAAGAGCAAATACTTCCTGCACCTTCCATTGCTTTACCCTTTGATAGATACATTTCCTTCCTGCGTCTTAATGGGACTGAGCTGTTGCTCAGGGTTACTGTCAGGCTTTTCTTTTTGAGAGAGACCCTATAACAAGATCCTCCCAGTATACAAAGAATATTCCCAAACCCCCTGATATTAAAAGCTGTCTTAGAAATCCTTAGCTAAGAGTGCTGCTCTTACACAGTTATTGCTCTAAAATGTGAGAAACTTGGTTTTTAGAAGACTGTATTGTATAAAATGGAAGTGCTTTCAGTAATTTTAATTTCAAATATTTCAACTCCAAAGTATTGAAAACAGTCTTAACTCTCCCCTTTTTTTTTTAATTCTTCAGATTACCCAGCAGCTGGAAGGGATCTGTTTGCAGGTGATCGGAACAGTTTTGCAGCAGCACGTATTAGGTATCGGTACTTTTGGTTTATTTTTTTAAGTACGTGGGATTGGCACTAAATTTACCTAGATTCTGTTTGTTTTAGAGTTCTATGAGGAGATCTTTTCTTTGGCTCACAGTCTGACCTGTCAACAAGTCTCTGCACAAATGTGGCAGCTTCTTCCTCTTGTTTTTGAAGTCTTTCAGCAGGATGGCTTTGATTATTTTACTGGTAAGTAATGCGGATAAATCAGGAAGCCAAATGGTTTCATGCAGGTGATTTCAACCATACTAGTGATTGAAATGTTAGGAGATCACTGAAGTGAGGTTACTCTTGGAAGGATTTCTTTCAGCTCTCGCTGTAACCAGGCTTGTTTTGCTGAGGCACTTAGGACCAGATGCAGGCTTACCTTGACAAACATTAGGCAAAACCTGTGATTAATGAATCAATACGTAGATTTCAACGTCAGCGAATAAAATACGCAAACAATATGTTAACTGATTATTCTTCTTTTAATACAGACATGATGCCTCTCTTGCATAACTATGTTACTGTTGATACGGATACGCTCCTGTCAGACACAAAGTACCTTGAAATGATCTATAGTATGTGCAAGAAGGTAAGTAGATTCCTTTGTGACAATGAAAGCAGTGGTCTCTGCAGTAACACACTGTTAAACACAACAGCAGACTGCAACTGAAGAGTTGGGATCTCTGCTCTTAGAGCTTTATGCTATTTAACATCCTCTCTGATTCCTCAGATTAAGTTACAGCAGACAAACTGAAAGAGGCTGCATCAAATTTCGGATATATGCTTTTGCTAAAAGGGAAAACCAAATCATACACACAGAGGAGTGCATTAAAACCCCAGGGGTTTGTGCCTGCGTGTTTTAGAGCGATACTCTGTGCACGTGGGCGTGCAAACACACCAATGTAGGCTGCAAAAGGTAGATGATTTCTTCTGTCTGAGACTGGTCGCCTTCGGGTGGCTGGGGTACCGTGTACCACGCTAAAGGTCTTGGATCTGTTAGCTAAAACAAGCGTAGGAGGGATGGCATCTAGAGGGAAAGGAATAGGAAGTTGTTACTCTTAAGTTTGTGCCAAGTCAGTGATGAAAGCTGGAGCAGAAAGCTGCTGTTCTGACTCAGTCCAGTCACTTTTGGACAGGGTTTCTCTGTTTAATGGTGCTTATCAGTTCCTGTGTATCAAAGGTAGCTGCCAACCGGGCTTGCTTCATCCAATCAATATGTAGAATACAGAGCTTTCCAGAATGTTAACCCTATGTGAGGAAATGAATACTTCTTTGTCAGACAGTGTTAATCTTTTATAGTCTCTAATAGGAATCTGTGGGGATTTCAGTTTTCCCCTTCTGGGTGTCGTGTGTTCTGTCCAATAACTGGTATATTTTGCTCCTCAGGTCCTTACGGGGGTTGCTGGAGAAGATGCAGAGTGTCACGCAGCAAAGCTGTTAGAAGTAATTATTCTTCAGTGTAAAGGGCGTGGCATTGATCAGGTTGGTAACAGCTTTGGTTGCCAGAACTAATAATTTTTTAAAGATTTCATCCTCAAGTATTAATTCTTCATGTATTAACCGTGGTGTGTTCTGAGAAGTTTGTGTGGTGTGATTAATAACCCTGTCTTCTGCTTCAGTGTTACTCAGTTACCTGCACTGCAGAGACAATTCCTGCACACTGTCTCTCCACAACTTAGGATGCTGCAAAACTCGAGTGTGTCTGTCGGTCTGGAAGAGTGCTGCTTTAGGAGCATCTTGGTTCTAAAAGTCAATTATTTTCTAAGTTAATTCTCGTGAATATTTCATGAAAATGATTCAGTCTGTCAAGTTAATAGACTTGAAACAAATAAGAACAAAAAAAGTTGATGTCGTGGAGGAACCAGGGGCTTCATCTGCAGATACAGAAGCTGGAATTTGAGGGCTGAATTTGTGCTTTCACTGGGCACGTGACAAGCACCATATCATAGCTGTTTAAACATTCTTTGCATGCTTTTTAATACTTGTGGATATGGTCCCTGGAAAACAAGATTTCACTTGAAAGAAAATCTGTAGCATATCTTGTTTTTCTCAGTATGACATCTCTGAAGAGACTCTTCCCTTGAATAGCTGTTTTGTTGGAACATGAGCAGTATCTCTTGACTCTGGTGTGGATATTAAAAATGACCAAGCTGATTTTTCTGGACTTCCATAGTCTACACACTTCCTCCATTTTTCCTTTTTAAAACACAACACTGTAGAACCAGGAGTTACATCTACTGTGCGTGATGTCACAAAATCTGTGAGCTTGGAGTGGATCTTTTCTCTTTTCATCCTTGTATAAGATTTCTGCTGGCATTTTAAACTCGTTCCCATATTATGCCTTCCGTACTTAGGCACCAGACTGGTTTTATGCCATTACTTAATGTTAAATACAGAACTAAAACCCAAAATGTTTTGATCACTGTTTGTATCTGTTGTCACTCCTCAGTGCATACCCTTATTTGTGGAAGCTGCGTTAGAGAGATTGACCAGAGAAGTGAAAACAAGTGAACTGCGAACAATGTGCCTCCAGGTTGCCATAGCTGCTTTGTATTACAATCCTCATTTACTATTAAATACCTTGGAAAATCTTCGTTTTCCCAATAATGTGGAGCCTGTCACTAATCACTTCATAACACAGTGGCTTAATGATGTGGACTGTTTCTTGGGGTAAGTTGTTTCCTAATTTTGAAGTTGATTCTTTGCGGTACACCTCTTGGATTTGAAAACAATTTGATTATCTGAAGGTGGATGAACTCTAGGTATGGTAACTAGCACATGAAGTAGCTGATAAATTATTAGTACTGACTTGCTTGTCAGTCGTAACAAAACTTGCAACACTTTTACCCTTTTGTTTTGCAGACTTCACGATAGAAAGATGTGTGTGCTCGGCTTGTGCGCTCTTATTGATCTGGAGCAAATACCCCAGGTTTTAAATCAAGTTGCTGGTCAGATCCTGCCAGCTTTTATCCTTTTATTTAATGGATTGAAAAGAGCATATGCCTGTCATGCAGAGCATGAAAATGACAGTGATGATGATGATGAAGCTGAAGAAGATGAGGAAACAGGTATGGAAATTGAACCATTGCCATTCCTCTGTATTCTTCCTCCCGTGGACTTGCCGAGTTCCTTCGTGGAATTCAGAGTTCCCTAATCCCAAAAATCAAAAGCTGCAGTAGAACATTGGATGTCTTTTAACAACTTTCAAGTCTATGTGACTGACTTTCCAGTTCCCCTTAAAAACTGACTTCCTAGGCCGAGTCTCTTCAGGGTCACATCAAGCCACCTTCTGCGTGCAGGTGCCGTTGCTGCTGAGAGGAGTTGTTACAGTTTCCTGTTTGTGTGGGGGGCACGAGCCCATAGCAGGCTGAGGAATCCCTCTGTGCATTGTACAGTTTGAACTGGGCATTACAAGCTGTGCCCTGAGCTGCTGGTGTTTTATCCGTGTACTGCAAAGGGCAGTTTTTGTGAGATTCCCCTCCCCGCAGACTAACGCGAACTCCAGCAGCATTTAGGCATCGTCAGCCTGGTGTCTCTTGAGTCATTGTTTGCAACGGTTTGGGGTTTTTTTTGCTTAGTTTTATCAAGTGCTGTTGCAAACTATGTGTATATACATTTTTATGACGATGAAATATTCCTTTCCCACTTGCACAGTTGGTTTAAGTGAGGGGAGAGTGTCTGGGAGTGGAGGGAAGACTGGCCCTAGGATGGGAGTTGTGAGCTTCACCCTTTGTAGGCTGCACTCTTCTGTTACCAGTTCCACAGCCTGCTTTGTGTCATCAGCCATCTTCCTAGAGAGTCTTTCTTACTATTTGTGAAACTTTTTTTTTCACATGTGATATTTACCTCAGAGGAACTGGGGAGTGATGAAGATGACATTGATGAAGATGGTCAAGAATATCTAGAAATTCTAGCAAAACAGGCAGGTGAAGATGGAGATGATGAAGACTGGGAAGAAGATGATGCTGAAGAGACTGCTTTGGAAGGCTATTCCACAATTATTGATGATGAAGACAACCCTATTGATGAATATCAGATATTTAAAACTATTTTTCAGAGTAAGTAAATTTATTTCCTTTCCTGGTCAGCACGTTATATTTTAACTTAAATTTGAGCGTATACTGTTGTAGACTAGAACCAGATGAAAGATTTCCCACAGGCTTTTCAGTCTGTGCTTTCAACAGGCTCATGCTTTGGAAGGGGGAAGTCATTGTTAGACTTTCAGAGCAGGGGGAGGTGCTTGAATGGATTTCTCGTGGGAGGGAGGAGGTCAGCAGTTGTCTTGGTGTTTTTAAATGTCTTGAATTATATCACCCTGGCAGAACATTATTCTGATTAAAATGGTAGTGAGTAAGCCTTTGAGTTACTGGACATTTTAATGATGACCACTTTCCTTTGGCTTATGCTTGGTTTTATTTTTATTGTTCTTTCTTAATTTGCTTGTTTGTTTGCTTTTTCCTCTTGCAGCAATTCAGAATCGTAACCCTGTGTGGTACCAAGCTTTGACACAGGGTCTTAATGAAGAACAAAGAAAACAATTGCAGGACATAGCGACTCTGGCAGATCAGAGGCGGGCAGCGCACGGTATTTTTCCCCCCTTTGTACCATTAATTGCTGCTTTTGTTGTTTGAATGCTGTTTATGTGCTCAAGAAGCATAATATAGAAGAAGCCTATCATTCAAGCCTGATAATGGCATCTTCAGGGCAGGGCTTTGATGAAGATGATCTCTTAAGATGGTAGGGTCCCAAAGCCTTGGTACCCAAACCATTTGGATTGCTGCAAGTGTAAGGAACGATGGAAATGCCTTTGTGAAGGGGCAAGGAAATGAAAGTAGATTTCTCATAACTGCTCGGGTTTGAAAACAATTTGATTCTCTGGAGGTGGATGAAGTCCAGCTATGGTAACAGCCTGTTAGGTAGCTGATAATTTATTTCCTGATGAGGCCTAGTCAAGGCAGGATAGACAGTGGTTCTGTGAGTGGAAGAGCGCCAAGTTACGCAAGTAGCATCCGTCTGCAAAGCTCCATCATTAAGCCTGTTAAATATTTCAGATTGTTATTCTTCAGTACAGCTTTAAAAACACGGGAAGGGGTCAGATCTTCGGTTTTCCTTTCTTTGTTTTGCAAGTTTTCCCTGGTGTTTGAGCGTAAGTTTGAGTAGATCACCCGCTAAAGTCAAAGCTGAATTTTGAGTGATCAGTCCAGTCCCATCCCGCATCTTACTGAGCAATTGCTCCGAGATGTTTCACAATGGAAGTTGAGAAACCTTTCATTAAAAGATCCGCAGTACGGATACGCGTTGTAGAAGTACTTTCTGCCAGAAGACAGCTAGGGAGTTGTGTTGTACTATCAAAGCCATTCAGGCAGCCTAGCACACATGGGGACCTCCTGCTAGAGGGATTTGGAATCGAATTCTCTCTCCCTAGTGTAGCAAAGAAGAGTGTCCATAAGGTAGGCGACGTGTCTTCGGTGCGCTATGGATCCCGGAGGGAACAAAGCGATGTTCCCCAGGTCACATTCTGCCCCCATCCTTCCCCAGCCACAGCAACGTGTTTCTGGGCTATTTCCAAAGAAACAGAGACAATAATAAATTGTACGTTTTAAATAAGAGTTGTCCTGTATTCCCAGAAAGAGAGAGATGGCAGCTGTTCTGAGATAGGAGAAAGCTCTTAGACTGGAAACAAGACATCAATGTTATCTTGAGCTGGGGATAATAATCTAAACCACCTTCTGCGTTATCTAGATTGTAGTAAAGGTAGACAGAAGTGCACATTTTATCTAGTAATGTGGTAGTTATAACTGTATGGAGGGAAGCAGACATTTCTACCTGCTCTTTACCAACCTAATTTTCAGTCGTCCATTTATTAGAGCTTGTAAAAACCCATCATACGGTGATCTTTGAAGGTGGAATATGCAGACAGATTAACTATCCCTGATATTTACAGTGATGGGTATGTGGATATCAGATGCCTAAAGATCTTAAGATTTGTTTGAAAATGAAAGGTGATGTTGGTAGTTTTTCCCTCAGAATTACATTATATGGTCTAGTAACCTAAACTCTATAGAGACTCTGTTTGGCTGTGTGGAGGAAATGTTTCTGGTGTTTCAGGGGCTGTTTCTGCTCCTAGTGTTGATCTGAGATAGGAACACTGAGAATCTAGCTCACATCTGTCTGCTGCTTTTTCCAGCATGTGCTCAGTTCTTGATTTGACTGGAAAGTCTGTTCCTGAGAGAGAACTGCAGGCCCTTTAGCAAGCTTAGAATTCCAGCCTTCACTGAAGTCCTGTTTCTGAAATGTGAAAATTACATCCTCGTGTCCAGAAGCAAAAGGGGGGGCTTTTTAAAATACAAATTAATTTAAGCAAAGCTATAGGAATCTTGAGACATCAGCCCACCTGATGTTGAGGGCCTGGCACATTTGCACTTTGCAGGTGCTGATTACTTTCTCAGGTAACCCCAGCTTAAACCTCTTATCTCCTAAAGACTCAAAATGGTCAGTCAAATCTTCATCTGTCTTCCCCCTCCCCCCCATGCACTAAAATATCTTCCTTCTGTTTTGTTTTGTTTTGTTTTAGAATCCAAAATGATTGAAAAGCATGGAGGATACAAATTCAATGCTCCGGTTGTGCCAACTTCATTTAATTTTGGAGGCCCTGCCCCGGGAATGAATTGAATTATCACTTTTCCTGCTACTGTGTGATTGTAGTGAAGAGCTTGTGTTCCTCCCAATAGTGGTTCCAGAACTGGTTCATGTTATCTACAACTCACTTTAAACTAATTGACAAATAGATTGGACAGAAGCCCCGGAGCTGGGACCTGATCATGCAACCTAATACTGGAAAGCATACCAGAGGTTTTTTTGAAGATAGGAAGATTCTGAATTTAAAGCTTCAAATGACACACTTTGGAAATCGGAAATCAAGAGGGGATGTCGTGAAGGCAGCTTTTCTTTTTGTGAGGGGAAAAGAAAAAAAAAAAAAAGCAAGCATGGGCTGCAGGACTCTTGAAAATGGCTCATTTACAGTACAAGCTAGAAGGCAGACTTAATTTTTATACCTGTGGTGGTATGAGTATTTGCCCAATTTATTTCCCTTTTCTCCCTTCCTATTGGGTGTCTTTTAATGTAAATAAGATAAGGTAATCAGATAGCCTTACTTAATCTTCATCATTTCCATTTATTAAAGATTGTTCATATGTAGAATATTGGACACTTAATGTAGCACTACATAACTGAGAAATCTGTAAATGAATTAGCACTTTCATATTGAAACAAGCCTGCTAGCCTATGTACAAAAATAGCAAAATGTTTGCTGTTTATAACAAAAAAAAAATTAAAAAAAAGGGATGTATTGGGGGGAAATAATTTCAAGTTATTAATTTAAAATGAACTAGCAGTTTTGTACCTGGTGACTTTGTGGTGCAGTCACCTCTGGTTGTGACTTGAATTCGGTTATGTAAAAAGGGGTTAGTGATATTTCATTGCTGCTAAAAAAAAAATAGCAACACCCTCCGTGTCCTTTGTTTTTTCTTAAAGATCTTACTGTACAAGGTCAAATTTGGATAACCAATGTGTACTGTAAGCACCGGGGAAAAAGTTTTATCTTCTCTAAAGCAGGAAAATAAGGTGTGCAGTTCTGCTCTTGAGAATCTATTGCAGGGTGTGGATGAAAGCTCTATATATGCAATCTACTCCAGAGGCAGCACCGTCCTGGGGCTGGTCTGGGCTAGGACTGACGAAGGCAATGGGTTCCCCTGGTGTTGCAAAATACTCTTTTTCCAGCACAGGGTAGTGCAGGTGCACCGCTCCTGCGCTTCCCTCCCCCCTCTCCGCACTCCCAGCATGAGTGTGCTGTTGTCTGCCTGATCCAGACAGTGTCTTTGAAGTTTTGCCAATCTTTCATTTTTTTGAAGCCACAATTTTCTTCCTTCCAAGTTGCTATAGTAACTAGTATTTTAGCTGGAGAGGCAAAATACAGTTCCCTCTGGGACCACTATCGAAACCACTGTTTGAAGAAGCCAGCAGGGAGATGCTGTGAACGGGTTGGCTTAAATGCCCCCTTTTTGTTTTCTAAAAGCAAAAATCCATAGGTTTTTTGATCTTGCCTTGAGATCATCGGTGTCAGGTCTTTTAAATCAAATGTTTGTGGGTTTGGTTTTTTTTTCTTTTTTTTTTTTTCTTTTGGCTGTTTTTATATAAAAATGTCACCTGCTGTTACAACTGATATTAAACAAGCTACCTTAATTTAATGTAAGCCTCCAAAATTTAAATACAGGTTAAAAATAAACTGAGTTTATATCTGTAAAAATGAAATGCACATATATATATTATGATACTCAAAATGCAGTCTTCAGAAACTTGGTTTGTGTGGTGTGGTTTTTTTTTTGCATCAGCAGAGTAGCAGGAATTGGTGGTTTGGGGTTTCCACGACCAGCTGACCAGCACCATCCTCTGCCTTCCATTTCTTGCACAACCCCTCCCGCTTCTCTGGGCAGCGTCAGGGGGTTTTCCAGGGGCTCCTCTCTGGTCTGCCCTGGGCAAATGCAGATTGACCTGCTCCCAGAGTGCTGAGGGGAGAGACTGAGCCAGGACTACACTGCCATCTTGCCCCTGCCGAATACCAAAGGGATACTTTGAAAGCAAACCGTGGACTTAAAAGGATGGATATTGCTCCTGATGTGAAAAAGCCTAAATGCTGAAGCGGTGGATCAGAGCAGCCCTTAGAGTAGTGGTATGAGAACCAGGGTAGAGCTTCTGAGTCTTTAGCTGACCGGCCAAGTACAGAGAGCAGAACTGGTGTGGGTTTTTTTTTTTTCCTTTGTAAATGTGTAATTTGAGCATCTCCAGGTGTACTCTGGCCTCCAGATAATCTCGAAACAAGGTTTTATTTTTGTAGAAAAAGGTGACAGATGTAATTACAGCATGCCTTTTCCTGTGCGTTCCTTGACCTTGAAAAATGCCCACGTGGACAGAAACCCTTTCTGAGCATCTGCTGCCTGGGTATCGGCTTATTTTGTTACACATCCCCAACAACCCAAGAGAACCTTTTAGGGCAGCCCAGACCCTGCTGCCTCCCGGGCCAAGGTACGCTAGAGCAGCGGTGAGAAGGCTCTGGAGATGACGGAAGGTTCTAGAGAAGCAGATGACAAAAGAAATATTACCGAGGGCAAAATCACCAATTTAGTGCCATTATCATTTCTGGAACAGTTCCATTTTTCAAGTCACAAGTCAAGGGAAGAATTTTATCTTGGTGTGAGGAATACAGTCTTACTTCAAGGGTGCTTTTATGTGTTGCTAGACTGGTTAGCAAGGAGCATCTTTTTTAAGAATGGATCTAGAACTTTGCTTTCCTTTGCTCCAAGAAATGTATTTATATAAATTGCAAAACAATTTTGCATTGTTGTTGGTGGTGATAGTGCATTTTGTGATGCAATATATCAATTTCAGTGAATACACCTATGTCAAATCTAAAATAAATCTTCCTCCTAGAACTTGCACTTATCCCTTCCATTTTCAAGGATAAAGCAACTCTAAAGGAAGAGATGGGAAATTTAAAGCCTCTGTTTTTTTCTATTATGGAAGATCTCCTTGGTTTAATAAACATCTAAAGCAAATCCTTATCTTCACTTATTTCGGTGTGGTGTTTTGAATGTAGCTGTGTTCTTGGAGTACTTGGGAGTCTGGACCGGGGACGTAGCTCTAAGGTTTGTACTCTCCTCTGCTTGTCCGGCAGAAACGTCAGGCACACCTCCAGTTCTACCTCTGTTCACAGGGCCTGCAGATGCTATTTATAGATGCTGGGTAAATCCAATACCCTATTTTTTTTTCCTAAATCACTATCTTCAAAGAATTATTAGGAGTGTGTAGTACAGCAAAGCCCCATTCCAGTCTTCTAGCCTAGGATCCCTAGGGCAAGGTTCAGGAGGTCTGCAGTAGATTAATTACAGAATACCCAACAATAATAATCATCTGCATGTCTTTAATGGCACCTAGTAATTGATACCTGCAAAGGTTTCTGGGTTAACTTGTATTTTTCCTAAAGGAAATTTCCTCCTCTTGTGACTGTCAGCTCTCACCAAGTAGATTCTCAGCATGTTTTACCATCCAGCTCTCCTTGGGTCGTTCTCATGCTAACTGCATCTGCTTCCCCAGCCCTGTCACTCCCTGGAGCTGCTGCTGCTGCTCAGGAGCTGTAAGGACCCTGCTGCAGCAGCCAGCCCTGCTGCTGCTCTCCCAGTCTCCCGGGGCAAGGATGGGCTCCCCCAGTCCCTGTCCCCGATGCCCCAGGCACTGGCTGCCTACAGCCTTGGCCGTAG